>JBCEWB010472101.1:6433-17617 GCA_039654565.1 Peronia peronii | reverse complement strand
GACGCACCTTACTCCACTGACCGTAACCAGCCAAGAATTGTCCACTGTAATATAACCTAATATAGCGCTGAGAGATTCAAAGATTGCCACAATTTAAACTAAAACATGCATCTTAAATTTGGGAGCTAGGCCTCGAAGATGTGTAATTTATGTCCAAATTAATTAGGGCATATTGATTACATTTTTTGTAGGCTTACTAGCATTCAGAGAAAGGGATGATTGGAGAGGTGGGTATACAGACAACAAGGAGGGGAGCGGGAAAAGGACAAAAAAAATGTAGTCAAATTTGAATTTTTACCGACTCAGTTGAAAAGTACATGTAATTTTGTTGGGCTGCAAGGTATCCCATCTTTCTCCTCCATGTTAATTTTTTTTTTTTTTGCAATCCAAATTCACACAGGCTTAGAAAGTGTGCAACATTTACTTTTTTAGATATAGATTTTAACCAAAACCGGGAGATACAAAGACTTAGAGAACGTCTGAATCAAGAATGTTTCACATATATCCAGCACAGCAACTGTCAGACAAACAAGCACGCTATGCCGAAAAAAAACAAAAAACAAAAACAAAAAAAAGCAGCTTTCTATTTTCTAGTTGCTCTCACTCCAGTGTGAAAAACAGGCCAGAAGGAGTATTCTTTTTCTCATCCTTCTTGATCTTATCATGCCTATCCTATCTTGACAGTACCGAGTGAATTGACAGCTACAAAAGACAGTGTTTTTGTTTTGTTTTGTTTTGTTTTTTTATTTTGTTTTGTTTTGTTTTGTTTTTGTTTTTTTTTTTCGTGACTAAGGAAAAAAATCACGAAAAAGGTGACGGGAATAGACAGAAAAAAAAAAGTTTACTTGAAGAGCTAAAGCAGATGCTCATTCTTCAGGATGATATCTTACAACGGAACTTCGAACTAGAGACCCTATCACACACCGAAAAATGAAATGAAAGTAACTAAACTAACACTTCAAACAACAATATGCGCAACTCTGACGACCTTAAATCCTTGGCCGTCTCTGAAGGTTATAATAACATGAGTGTGTACGGAAGCATTTACATTTACCACATCTACCACCAAAAGAAAATGGGATTTTGCTTGTTAATGTTGAATTATGTCTTAGGTCCATTTTGTTTTCTTCCTATGTATACGGTTTTACAGAAGCACCACATTTGTTTTCTACTTACACATTTGCAACTCAAATAAGTTGACTTTCTTCTATTTATTCTTTATCTGTTTTATTTTAAACCATCCAAATTCTCATTTCTCACCTCCTTTCCTACTTTCTTTCGACTGAATGCTTGATTACTATCAGACCTAATGTGTGGTAATTTTTACGAAGGCCTTCCTTTAGTCTCCTTTTCGAATATACTGTTACTATTAATTTATTTAGTCATTTTTCCGTAATCTGATTTAAAAGCACTACTTTTTTTGCTAAATGCGCTTCTTTCCTGAGCCCAGTCGGCTCCCATAATTCATCCCATGCGAGCCTTGTTCAACTGGACCCATGGCAACCGATGGCGAAACCGAGGCGGGCCAGGTCTAGTTAGTATAGTATGTCTATCGTTTCATGACCACTGAATGTCGCGGTAAACGCAAAATTGGCATAGTGTTCGGTCTTATCGGTATTGTGTCTTTAATGACATGTACCTTTTGAAATCACAAAACAAACAAACAAACAATATTAAACTCTGTAAAACTTTAAGTTTCCGCCACATTTTAGCAAGCCAGTTCTAGTCTCTCCCGAATGAAAGTTAAGATCAAGAACAAAGACGGTCATATAATTTTGATCGGACTATAGTCTCACATTTGAGTTTGATTGTGTTTGTGCTGTGGTTGCTGCTTCTGTCGAGTTTCTTCGAAAATGACGTGACGAACTATCACTCCAGGACAATGCCCTTGTGACAACCAGGTAAATGGTAATGAACTCTGTTCAGTTATCGCGCGAAATGGCAATAAACGCAATGGAGTAAAGACTTTATATTGGTCTCTAACTAGGGAATCGCAGTAAATGAAATAAATGTGAATGTGAATAGCGAGCCCGGCGGTGGACTGACTTTGGTTTTAAAAACAAACAAACAGACAAACAAACTGAAATGCTGTGGCCATATCATAAGACGCTCCGACCTGGCGCAAAACAATCCATAAGGAACAGTAGATGGGGAAAAGCAAAGCAGATTTAGGGGGTAAAAAAGGAAAAATAAGTTTGTAACATCAAACAGCGGAGAGGCCTCAGATTCGCAGTCACAAAAGGCACTAGAGGACACCAAGCCATGGCTGAGTCTAATCGGACGGTTTAAAGGATAATTGGGCTATCCCATATCCGCGAAGTTGAAAATGACCGGCCATTATTTAGAATTACGCAGACCTGGCAAACCTTTGAAAGTCAAAGCCAGCAGGTGCGAAAGTTGATCATCTCAGATAGGCAGAATGATTGACAACGTTTTATAATTCAGACGTCCAGGGTTTAATTTTCAGCCCATCTACTGACCGTCCGGTTCTGCCCTAACTTTTGTCTCACTCAGCTTGCTCTTCGGGCTATCGGTCTCTTAGACTTTGGCTTGGCAGACTTAAAACATTCTTCTTTGGCAGTTTTTCGAGTTCGATGAAAACTGTAGCTTCAGAATAATGTATTACTCTGCTTAATGTGTTACTGTATGGTCTATCAATATTTTGATGGCTGTGACCTCAGAGTAATGTATTACTCTGCTTATTGTATTACTGTATGGTCTATAGAGCCTAGAATCTATTTCTGTGCAGCTCAGTTTAGCAGTAATTGTAATGCTTATCCTAGGTAAATCTCTGATCCAAAGTCTCTTAGCATCTTGTCAATCACTCGCGTAGATCGATTTCACTCGCCTTTAGGCAACAGACAGATTCTTGAGTTAACATTGTAAGGAAAAGCAGCATTGTTTTTTTCTCTTAATGTAATTCTTAGCATTAGGGAACAGAACATACTTCTTATAAAAAACAAAAGATATCACGAGCAAAGAAAACATTTTCATTGTATTAAAACCGTTGCAGAATTCTGTTTCTTGCACTTCGATAGAATCTTTCACTTGATAAAACAGATGTAGTGATGCTGGCCTGCGAGATTATTCACCTCGGTTTATGGAGACGCCGTTCCAAAAGTGTGAGTTGTGTCACTAAACTGCACATGGCGTGGCACACAGTACTCTGGCTGTCAGTGTGAGAATATGGAGGTTCAGTTAACTTGGATTAGAACGACAAGTGATCTCCAATTTTGGTACATAACATTAGACTATCTGAAAGTATAAAAGTCCGACGATTATTGACTTGACTTAAAAAAAGCACTTTCTGTTCGCACTGAACTGAAAACATGACTCGTGTTACATAGATTTGCATAGTTTTCTTTGTTCTTAATTGTTAAAATAGAGCCATACTCCCTCGGACAGGCGCCGACACGACAGTTCAGAGATTAAATAAAAATTAATTTTGACGTCAATGTCGTCCAGTCAGCTGTCCCTCCGTCCAGTGCACATCGTATGTTAAAGTGGCCAAGCAGCAGGTGTTCTCCCTGGACAGCTTTCAGGACAACGTTGATTTGAAGATGAGTTCAGTTGCATTATGACGCAAAAAGAAAAGATAAGCTCTGAAGCCATTATTTTCAGAATGCTACCTTTAGCCCAAATACCTAGCTACTGTAGAAGAGTAGGCATGTGAGATGATGAAAATGTCGATGCACCTTTACATCAAATACCCAGTAAAACTTGCCAGAATATAATACATATCAGCTAAAACTGATATCTGATATGTGCAGATCTGCCAACGTAAAACCCAAAGAATCTCAGTATTTGTAAGTTCAAAATAATATTCAAACTTACTTTTTCCCGTGCCGTGCAAATCCGCAAGAGAACAAGGCCACGAGAAGCAATGATTTTTATAGGAAGTTTTATAATTATCCGAGTGAATTTAGAGTTTAATTTATCTAAAACAACAATCGAACAGCAACAACACAAGGAAAGTAGTTCTCTATTAACCTTGCGAGTGAATTCTCCGGGAAATTAATGCGCACTCGAGGACCTAATCGTAGCACTGAAAAGAAAAATAGGTCAACAACGTGTCCATTTTGAAATCCACTGCCCTCAAAACGGATTCACTTCATTATGTTAGCAGCATAATGAACTCGGAAGACAGTCCTTCCGTTGTGCTGTCATTTCTCATGGTACACTAACAAGGAAACCTTAATTACCGCACAGAGAGCCTATTTCTGCAGAGTAATTATCGAAATTACCACAGAGAATGGAGGGCAATGGAAGTGAACTGGATAGAGAAAAAGAAAAAGAAAGAGGATAGACGGAGTCAACGAAAGTGAGAAAGTATGAACGAAAAAAAAAAAAAGAAAGAAACAAAGAAAGAAAAGACTAAAGAAATAAAAAAGGAATGAAAGAAAAGAAAGAAAACAGAAAGTAGGGGAAGAATGAAAAAATAGAGAAAAAAAAACAAAGGAAGAACGAAAAGAAAGAAAAAAAGAACAAAAAAGAAAGAAAGAGACAAAAGAAAGAAAACAAAAAGAAAGAGAGAATAGATGAAGATAGGAAGGAATGAAGAAAGGAAGGAAATAAGAAAGCAGGGAAAAGAACAAGAAAGAAAGAAATTCTGCGATCAGGTGAGAGAGTTTTTTTAAAAATGATGTAAAGAGTTAGAAGGAAAGAAAAATATTAGACAGCTCACAGACTGGGAACTGTGCTTTATCAAAGGAACCTAACATGATATAGAACGTCTAAAGTGAAGAGTTTATAATTACGGCACTGGTTGTTGTAATAATTGATCTGGCAGTGATGAGAGAAACACAGCGATCGCTAGGGCGTGGTGTAAAAAAAGAGAGGGGGACATAGAAAGAGAGAGAATGAGAGAAAGAAAGAGAGACTGAGCAAGAGAGAAAAAACAGAAAATGGAGAAAGAGAGAGAGACACAAAGAAAGACACAGAGAGAGAGAAAGAGGGAGAAGAGAGAGAGAGAGAAAAAGATATATGGAGAGAGAACGAGAGAAAGAAAGAGAAAGTGAGAAAGAGAGAAAAACAGAGAAAATGGAGCGGGAGAGTTATCCTTTTCCATTCAAATGCCTGGAAATTTGTGCAGCAGTATTGCAGAAGATGGGCTTTTATTGAAAGACATGGTGTTATGTTAAGAAATATTTACATAATGAGAGGAAACAAAACAAAGGTTATTTTGAGCTGGAATGATATCCTTTTCCATCATTGTGTTAATGTGAAACATTCCATTTTTGAATTCATAGACCAAATAGATTTAGAACCTCCATGAGTGTTACCAAATTTAGGGGAGAACGTCCTGAAATATGATTTTTGCTAATATTATAATAATCATAATAATAATAATAAATAATAATAATAATAATAATAATTAATAAATAAAAAAAATACAATTTGGGGTTTTTGTTTTCCCTTAACAGCTCTGCCTTTTCTGAATACACAAAAGGCATTAAAAAGTGGATATTTCAATCTAACGTCTTTGACCCTAAGTCATTCAACGGAAGTCCCGGCCGACTGTCAGCCAGGATTTTAATATTTAGCACAAAGACTTAATTAAAGGACACAGATCACTGCGACCGTGTCGTTTTGGGGGATACACCTAGAGCAAATTCCCAATCATTATAAGATTAAAAACCACGGTACTCTATTTTCCGAGAGTTGGGTGATATTCGATCGTGCTGTGTCGTGTCATTTCCAGCTTGCTGGACACAGAGCCGTTGTCCACCAAGAGGGAAGCGACACGACAAGACCGAAAATCGTGTCTTGGAAAATCGTGAGCTGAAATAGAAGACGATTTTCATCAATACAATGAACGGGAATCTACTATAGGTGTGTCCACAAAACGACACGACTCACGAGCTCAGTTTTTTTATTGCTCTATCCTCACGTTTGGGCTATTTGGAGATACACATGTCATTTGAAAGAGGGATAGTAAATCCACCATATAATGTAATTATTTCACCGATCACTTGCCCAAACGTGTAGATTTTGAAAATCATTTTGTCCTATCTCCTATGTGCAAAAACAGTGGCTAAACATAAGACATTATCATTTTCTCAAAATGCGAAAAATGGAGAAAGGGCACAGAGAACAGGGGTCCCGAACTGCTTCAGACAAACGACAAGCCGGATGGAATGATGCTTACACCATTTTTGTCCTTTATTTGATGACGTGTCAGCGATCGATTAAGCCGGGTGATTTTAAAAAATATATATTTCTATTTCATTTAATTTCAGCCCAAATATGTATAAAAGGGAATGACTGTCGGATATTGTATTCATATTGATCACCCCAAAATTAGAACTGTCTAACCAGAAACATTTGAATTGAATGCATATTTAATTTTCACTACTTTCAAGTTCAAGAAATACACACTGGGTTTAAGCCAAGTAAACTGGTCATGTCGTTTATTTCTCGGTGGACACATATGACGGAAACGGCGCGACTAAATTTGGTCCCACGCCTGAAAAATCGTGACGTGTCGTTTCTGTCTTGGTGGACACATGGTCTAATCATAACCCTCCGGAATCATATTTGGTTTGGCGTGGAACCTCTCCCGTCTGGAGTCTAGAATCGAGATCTAGAATTTACAAGGTCTTATCCAATGTCTCGACTCAAATCAAACGATGTAATATAATTGGTTGAAAACGAAAACTTGATCACAATGGATCACTGTTTTGACCATTTGGTCGCAAGAGTCAATGCCTAAAAAAAAAAAAAAAAATGTTTCAAGGTTATTTCTAAGTACGCAGTAATAGATGAATGATGTGCTTATGAGAGGCTCTGGTGCGAAAATACATTCAATAAAATCATATACTCGTTTGAAATACGTTGAATGAAATGTGCAGTGTAAACCAGTTCTGGATTATTATTATTGATAGCAATTTAATGTGAAAGAACTGCTATTTTAGAGACAAACTGATATAGTTTCTGCAATTTCATTGATTGACCAATGTATTAGTTTACCTCTGTACGTTTAATGCTGGTGATTAAATATCTAGTCCTTTGTGACACAATGCGGACGAAAAAATAGACTATTAATTTAAGTATCACGTCCTCTGTAACATAATCGAGAGGAAAAAATAAACAATTAATTAAGTATCACGTCCTCTGTAAGATAATCGTGACGAAAAAGTGAACTATTAATTCAATACTTAATCCTCTGTACATAACAGAGACGAAAAATAAACTGCCCGCGCCCATGCTACACAACAAAGACCAAATAAAACCTTTACAGGCATGAAGAGTTTAATCAGACCATTTAAATCTTCTGAGTATATTGCTATCTCTAGCATCAAATTCATTGCTTTTTGTATAACACTAAGAAATGGGGAATCTTCAGCCAGAAGCGATTCCATTAGAATTATCTCTGAATGTTCACCCTGTGAACTTTGATATGAAGTAGCCTGAACTCTTTGCACGTCAAGCAGCAATTGTGCTATTGTAAAACTGAATTTGCTTTCTTTGTGCCAGATTGTAAGATATGACTGAGTTAGTTTTGAAGGAAACATTTCATTCACCTTATACAATTTCAAATTGGTACAAAATTGGCACTCTACAGAAAACCGATGTAAAATAAATTGGCACGGAATGAGTTAACCTAATAAATATGTCAGAAAAGTTGTATAATCATATATATTGTCAAGATTAGACTGTTGTTGTTTTTTTTACTATTACAAAAATTAATGCTTAATGAATGCATGCACTCGCTCGCACAGATAGCACAAAGTCTAACTTTTGCCATCTCATACCAGTGAGTTTATTCATCGCTCTCCACTTCATCCTCTTTAAGATGATCTCACGAAATCTGTCTACAAATGTCACAATCACGAACATGCAGATTAGAAAATTGGAATTCTCCCAGACATGATGCCTGTGCTATTTTATGCTATCTCAGCCATTTTTATTGTTTCGTACCCATTGCTAAATATTATAGCCCAAATTAGCCATTATATTGCCTTGGTTATTAGAGCATCAGTAGTTTTATCTCATATTTTAAGTTATTGCAGAACTTTTTGAAACGAAGAGCATTTTGAGCAATGAGGCACATGAAAAATGCGACAATCTGTTTGAATTTTAGATCTATTGGTAACGACCAGAAATAGAAATTCTAATATTTTAGAAAAACATACACATACACTCACTTTTATACACGTGTATATGAGTATACACATACACATAAAACAAAAAACAAAATGTGATTTATCAATTTGAGCCACTTACCTGTCACTAACAATGAATTCATTTCGCGAATTTGATCTCCGCCTGGATTATTTTTCTCGTATAAGATTTTGAGATTTCAAAAGTCGAGTTCACTTGGTGCAGTGTTTTAATCTCCTTTGAATTTCTGAGTACATTGGCAGCTGTAAGTTTTTTACCCTTGCTTTCTGAATGAATACCATACAAGTGTTTTTATTTTTGTTTTCTTTCAAATGTAGCAATAAGTTAATATATACGGGCATGTGCTATACTTTTAAACTCAGACTATTATTTCTTTGTGAAAACAACGACCACATTTTCACAACTTTACCTTTCACATCTACCAATGTTTTTGGTGGGCAAAACAGAAATATTCAGCTATCTTTTTAGTTCACTCCTGAGAGTCAGATCATAAAAGTTCTGTGACTGCTCAGTTGAAATGCTAGCGCATAGTTTTATTATTACACCCTATTGTATTTGATACATAGATAATCTGTGGGAAATATCTCATGAAATTGAGATACAGGATGACTTTATGGAGAGGAATTGTTAAAATTATACTTTATTCCATTCACAGCGAGATGTTGTTTAATTTGACTGACATCGGTGTAACCTTGTCTCCTCTCCTAATTATCCTCATTTCTTTTCGTCTTACAAGAAATGGATTATATTAATATACCTTTCAGAACAAAACAACAAAACAAAAAAACAGCAACAAGAACCAAAATAGATACTTTTTGGAGATATCTTCGGTGTCTATATTTTTCTTCTGACTCCGGTAACATTGGCTGATTGATCGGTTTTGCAGATGCTAACGGAATTTATAATTTACTGTACTTAAAAATAGCATAAGCTTATATGATAAAATTCAGAATATCAAAAAAAAAAAAATAAAAAAAAGAAAAAAAAAAAAAAAAAAGAAAGAAAAAAAAAAAAAAGAAGAAGAAGAAGAGAAGAATATTCATAGTAAAGTAAAACTAATAAAACGCTTGTGAATACAGTGTTTTATGACAGTCATTGACTTTTAGTGAGTTATGTCCTGGCGCAAACAATAACAATAATAATTAGATTGCAACAATAACAATGAAAGTTATGATTATTATTAAAGGCACAATTCTAAGAAAAAAAAATTGGTTTATTCAGTTCGTTTCTTCTCGACGACCTGTCAAACTTCTACGTCGTACAAACCAGGTAGTTCTTTGTCAATACATTTGCCGCGTTTTACAGAGTTGATGTTAATAATGTCAAATATTAGATATCGCCAAGCGCTGTAGGCGAATAGTTAGGCATCTGCTCCTCGGATAAAAATTCTCACGTGGGTTCGAATCCTACTGTGATGAGATAGAATGGGAAGTCGTTGTGTCCAGTCCTATTACTTCCCTTTGCCAGACACAAAGGGTGTTGAACAAGCAGAGTAAGAAAGGGGAAAAAATCAATTCTGCGCCCTTTACTTAAAACATACGTCATGTTAAACTTCAAAAAAAAAAAAAAAATTCTGGTGCAAAGAAAATGTTTTCTTCTTATTGTTATAATTTTATCAAAATGTTTGGGGACCAGTTTTTCGAATGACAAGAGGTAATGTGGCTTTTTTCCTTGGTTACACTGCTGCTCAACACCTCTCTTTTCTGACAAAGGGAAGTAATAGGACAGGTGACAACGATCTCCCATTACTACCTGCTACCTTTAGTCCCAGTGCTTCTTGGGTATGGAAATCGAACATCTATCTTCTCGAATGAAGGCGGATATATTTCGAAGGTTAAAGAACCCTTGGCAGTTAAAAATCGGATGAAGCAAGGTTCGCCGAAAACGCCGCTTTCCGGACAAACCTTCCAAATTCCAATTTCCTACCCACAAAAGTTGTTCTCACCAAACTGAGCACGCACTGCTATTTCTGTAGGAGAACAGTGACCACATTCTCACAACTGTACTCTTTGCATCATGAGTGTTTTTCATGGGCACAACAGAAATCTATACTACAGGGTGTCCATAAAGTCTCTACAATTTAAAAAAATTATTACAAAGGCAGTTGACAGGATTTGTCAATAAGATTTATTCTAATGTAATCAGTGGTTGTCAAAGTTTGTTTTTTACCTCATTTAATGCACCGCTATATTATGCACCATTAGCTGCACGAAGCACATCAGGACGGTACTCGATTTCTTTCCATGTTCGCTCAATGAGGCGATGCTACAGCCAACCTGGAAAGAACTCGAGTACCAATTTGATGTGCTTCGTTCAACTAATGGTGCGAATATGCATCCATATGAAATTTCGGCACACAGCACAGAGATGTGACATAAAGATCTAGGTTTCTATTTACATAAAGCCGAAAAAAGCTTGCTATGTTTGACATTATTCTAAAATGGCGATAAAGGAATAACGAACTCGCGACGTTCGATAGAATAAGGCGTTCAAAACACCAACTACGTTTTCTTTGAGTAACATTCAGTTTGATTTTCCAAAATACCAACACCGAGGTGCGCACGCTTGCCATACACCCTAAGTCGCAAGACAGTATCAGTTTGACCTAAAGCGGTGAGTTCTCTTTTAGTATTCCAAAATAATCATACTTTTTTAGGATTGAAAGGCTGCAGTTATATATAAACATATGTAGGCTAAAGACGATGTTTGAAGTGAGCTAGGAACTAAGAAGGGAGACGAAGGAAAGTGATTAAATATGAGAAATCGCAACATAATCAAAGAGAGCTCTTTGTTTCGGTGATAATTTTGTATATTGTATAAGTTTATATATTCTAATCTTGGATAGTCGTGTGCGACCCCACAAATAGAGCCGAAACAATCCTGATGGTGGATTAAACAAGAGAGAGAGAGAAAAAGAGAGAGAGATTAATGGATAGAGCAAATAAAACAAGTGTTAAAAACAACAACAAAAAAATTGTGGACAATGGTGAAGCAAAACAAAGAAACAAAGAAACGAATGAACAAATTTATGAATAATGAGAAAATGAATGAATGAATAAA
>JBCEWB010471879.1:8216-19559 GCA_039654565.1 Peronia peronii | reverse complement strand
TGTATGTATGTATGTATGTATGTATGTATGTATGTATGTATGTATGTATGGTATGTATGTATGTATGTATGTATGTAGGTATGTATGTAGGTATGTATGTAGGTAAGTATGTATGTCCGTGTACGTGTGTATGTATATGCAGGTATGTAGGTATATACGTATGCATAGAAGAAGTGGTGTCATTGTATGCTTGTGTTGTATTCTTCATATATGTTGTTTGAATTTATTCTGCACTGGTCTGGATGTATTTCCTTATGGATAAATGAAGAACTGGTATTTTAACTGGTTTGTTTGGGACGGGGAAGAGATTGTTGAAAAGGAGGGGAGCTATGGCTTTCTTTTCCCGTCACCTCCCCCCCCCCCCACCCCACCCCCCTCAATCTTTATTCGTGAAAGTTACAGAAAAGTTTGCTTTTGTTAGTCTCTATTTTGAATCATTTCCTGTCGCCCTTTCGAAGTCAACACGAGCATAATCCATCGACCAATCGCTATTTAGAACCAACAGAGATTGGCAAGTTTGACGGTTGAGTATTTCTTTCATTATGAACAGAATGACTGACAGTCCTCTGGAGAGACCTATCAGGTGGTGAATTGCTATCAGTATCATATGAAAGGAATACGTTGGCTGTAGTCGTCTCAAAAACCCATGGCAGTACTTTTTTCAATGTCCCAGAAAGTCCTGTGAGATTAGGAAATTTCTCTCTCGAAGCACAGTATGTTTTAAAAGGCACAGCACTATTAAACTTTAACAATAATTATGTGTTAAGTCCGGCAAGCGAACAAACCCAGAGAAGATCAAACCAGTGACATTTCGACCCTTGACCTAATCGTCTTCATTCATATAAAAGTGCTCAAAATAATGGCAATGGACTTTAAGACCATAAGTTTTCAAGAATCGATTTGTTTAAGAGACCCCACTCTGGGCGTGGCAGCAATACGGATTTCTTATCGATACTTAGTAACACAACACAAAAACAAAACACAACAAATCAGAATTAAAACAAAACAAAAACGGTCGAATGCTATAAAGGTTGGCCTAGATTGGTCAGGAACACATTGTCACGCTGGAAAAAAAAAATTATCTCGCCTGAGTGATCAATGGTATAGCGGTTAGATTGTTAATTAAATCTATCGGGTGTTCTGTTCACAACAAGCTATTGATGCAGCCCGAGATCCGCAGTATGCAAAAATGGGACAGGAGTGAAAATAGAACGCAGGAGTGCAGATGGGGCAAGACCTGCGCCATTCATATCGGGGAGTGCGAGGAAAGAAGAGGGGGGAAGAGCCGTGGGAAAGGAAGCACTCAATCAAAGAAATAGTTGAAATAAACATTTCAGCGAGAGAAATCGAACATTATCGTGGCCATTACAACACAAACCGTAGTTTTACACGACATACATATCAAACGATAGCTAGCTTGAGCGAAGAAAACAAACACATAAAGTAACATGAAACTAGAGAGGTGGGACAAACAAATAGAAAGAATTAGATAAAGAGAATCTTGCAGGCATTGCTGTAATTCTATACTATCTGACAAAATTCATTGTGCTAAACCGTGTACAACGTCCGTCGGAGTTTAAAGGATAATAGATCTATGCCAAAAGTGAAATTTTTAAATCCACTAGTTTTCTTGCTTTCTACACATATTTCAGAATCGTTTTCGGCAGATGCGGATTCGGAATGTTTTATTTTATACAAATCGAGCTTTTATCATTATTCTGTTACCCTAAACTGTGAGGCAAACTTGATTCGAGCTAAGGCAAGTCCACCATTTCGGTAGGTAACACAGCAGCCATACAACAAACTCAAACTCTAGGTACACACGCAGAACGGGTATCAGTGGGGAAGAGCAGCTGCATACTCAGGTCAGGTGTTGAAAATCAATCCTGTGGTTGGCAGGGGTGCTTTGATATAGCTTACTTAGCGAACAGAAAACCATCAGCAGTGGATTAACTGTTACGCGAAAAGTAGTAGCCCATGCTTAGGGCCTCAGAAGGAAAGAATGCATTGAATTTTTCACAGTGGGAGCTTTATAACGTATAGTATGTATCTTGCTCTGTATCAGGGGTGATTAAATTACGAGCCAAGGCCAAATAACGATCGATCATGGAAGTTTTTATGAAGGCTGCAGATGTTTTTAAAAATTTTTTTTATTAATTAAAATCATAAACAACGTACAGTCCTATGTATGTCCATCGAATTGTACAGGTCCCATTTCGTGGTTTACTCCATATCATTGCAGGCAACCTATGTTACGTTCACTTGACTTGTTTTAAGCATAAGGTCTACCATTGGTCCTAAAGAGTAAATGTCAATGAATTTTGTATATTAGTAAGGAATGGGATCGAATCGGTTCATTTTTGTAAAATAATAATAATAATAACAATAATTGATGGCAGATTGTATTTTGTTATTATGTTATCATGTTCATTTGTTGTTGTTGCTGTTGTTGTTGTTGACGATGATAAGAAGAGGATTCGCATTCTCTCAAAATTCATAGGAACTGTATGTTCAAAGGATTCGCATTTTCTCAAAATTCATAGGAACTGTATGTTCAAAGGGAGGAAGAGATGAGGGCGCATGGCACATTGAGAATGCATGAATTTGTCCGACCCTTTCTAGAAAATTCCCGCACTACTTCAGTTTGCTCAACCAAATCTGGTTTTGGTTACACTGTTCAATGTTCGAAAAATCCAGATTTTCCACTTGGTTCGAGTTGTCATCAAATGAAGAGGAAGATTGTTTAATCAGTATCATCTGCTTTGGTGCTTTTTTTTTTTTTTTTTAAAGGAAACACTCTTTAAAAGAAAACGATAAAGAGACAGCATTTGCCCACATATAACTGCATATTCATGGCCACGTCTCGAATCAACAGGCAAATTATTTTACCGATCTGCATCCACAGTTACATAAAAAATGGAAACTTTCCTTTTCTACTTCAGTGGCGCAAAACTGATCGGAAAAACGAAGCAAATTAATTTCTTTCAATTTCCTGAATAGCGTAAACACAATCATCTGTCAACCGCAAATTGAATTCAGAAAATTGAATATTGTAAACAAACCTTTAAGTACGTCAGTCATATATCTCGTGTTCCTACCTTCATTTCTCACTTAATTTCATAAGACCTTCCCTACTGACTCATTTGTTTTTACAAAATAACCAGAAACAATAGTCCACTAGTCTTCGTCTCTCACTTACGTTTTTGCAGTTTAGTTGAGAGCCAGACGTACTCTATCCTGTTGCCCAGTGTCGGAATGACGAGTTTATCTTTTTTTTTTTTCTTAACTTCTCTTTCCTTCATTTTTTTTCTCTAACACTCACCGATGCGGAAAGGATGGTGTGTTAAAATAAGCAACATTCTAAACCATCCTAACTTTGCTTTGGCTTGTTGAGCAAGGCAAATATGAAATCCACTGTGGTGAACTTTTGCATACAGTACTCATTAGTCTATTCAAACATTCTCCTCTACCTTGTTACTTGGTCGCGGTTTTTTTCCTTTAAAGCCGAAGATTAATCAACTCGAATACAATCGTGCTAATGGTTTTGCATACCAGCCGTGTGACCCTTTTTTGAGACCAGTTTTAGTGAACTTCGGTGGTTCTCAGGTCGGTCGTTCTCGAGAGAGGCTAACACCTTAAGCCACAAAGCTTACAGACTGGATGGAAAGTATAACGTCACGGTCAGAGAGCGTGGAATAACTTCTACATTCCTTGTCCACGGTCAAGAAAAGACTCTTGGGTCAGGGTGTCATGTTTTGCTTGGCCGATCACGTCATTCGAATCAGAATTTTGCTTGGCCGATCACATCATTCGAATCAGAATTTTCCTTCCTCCACCCCTCTCCCGATCGTTATAAAGTATGTCGCATCCTATGAAATGATATCTCCCATCTGGCACCCCCCATCTCCCCCTCCCACCCCCATCCCCATCCCCACCCCATTAAACCTAACAGTGGTGGACACTCACATTCCAATAGCTGATGGTTACACCCTACCTAGCTGTATTATGATGGCGAATACTGTATGGTCCACCATACAGTCGTCTGTGTTCTTCAGCTGGTCATTCAGAAGGAAAAATTCCTCCACCAGTCAGCTCAAATGTCCAGCCTATTCTTTACGCAGATTAACTTGCTTTGCCTCATTGCCTTACACAGGTCTCCCTGGCCATAGAACGACAATAGTGACACAAAAATCAGCCATTTTGCGAGGGAGAAACGTATATCCCAAATTAGATCAATCTCTCCTTTGGCACCTTTGTACAGAGAAGAGGGTTAAATACACGTGTTCCCTGTAATTATGAAGCATTTCCGGAGGGATAATCGTTGGGTTTCAAGGCTTTCAAGGCAGTTAGTCATGTGCGCATTTCTTTAACTGGTATAAAACGGCAAAAGAGCGTATCGTGAAAAAGATGTAAGAGAATAGACTTTTGTTTTCATCTTCCATTTTAGTCGCTGTGAAACTTTCGAGTTATGAAAACGGTCTGAAGTCCTGGAGGAAGACTCTGTACTGAGTCGATGTCGAACTAGAACCTTTGCCTTAGCTTAGACAAACACTGGCTTAAGCGAAGCATAAGTGATTAGAAAACATTCCCATTCCATACAGAATGGGTAAGCGTTGTGTCAACAGAAGACCAGTGGCATGAAACTAACTGGACCTCGGACTTGAGAGACAACCACACATGATTAGATCTAAGAAGAAAGTCAATAAATTTTGGGAGAGCTGAAAACAGGGTAAATTTCAATGATCTGTCACGGTCGAGAAGAAGGCGGCTAGCGTGTGGGGGACCGAGGATTCTAGAAGAAGAAGTTACTAGGTAGTGGATTTTATAAAAAATTTTATATCTTAATAAGAAAGGTGGCAGAGGAAAGGGAAAGAGACCCGAGTCCTTTCATTTGAAAATAATTATGTAGCTTTCTATTACGGATATAAAAGTATTTAATATTCATTATTTTTAGCAGTGGTGTTATTACGGCCAGTTTCATTGCTACAGAACAGAGTTCACATTCTCTCACATATCAGAAGAAAAATGAGCGGGAAGAGAGAAGAAGAATACCGGTCAGTATAGAGAAGAAGGACGTATAGTATAGGGAATGATCGAAAAAGAGGACGAGAATGAAAAAGGAGAGATGAAAATGAAGAAGAAGATAAAGAAGTATTAACAAAATAGCAGTGAGAAAGAAGATTTAAGAAGAAGAAAATGAAGGACGAAATGAAGAAAAAAGAAGAATAGAAGAAGATGGAAATGTAGGGGAAAAAAAAGAAAAATAAGAGGATGGAAATGAAGAAGAAGATGGAAATTAAAAACAAAAAAAGAAAATGAAAAAGAACAAGAAGAAAATGAAAGGCGAAGGAAAAGAGGGAAATAAAGATAAATGAAAAAGAAAAAGAAAACAGAAGGAATTGAAGAAAAAGAAGTAGTAGGAGAAGGTTTTCATTCGTTTATTTGGAAACGTTGGTTCTCCCAGTCTGTGCTCCATAATTCTTCCTCAAATCCCTCCCTCCCCCCCCCCCCCTCAACCTGTTCCCAATCCTTTGCCGCCTGCCCACCCCTTCCCTCTCCATTTGCCACCCTTACCCACACCTGAAGGCTCTTTATGAGACTGGAACCCGTTTTCCACAGGTTTGTCTGCTTGACTGAACGGGGTTTTCTATCCTTAACTTCTCTCTTTCCTTCTACCTCTTTCTTCCTTTACCACCCCCCCCCCCTCCCCCCCCGCCCCTTTCCTTCTCCTCCCCGGTCAAGAAGTGGAACAGTCTTCGCCTTCTATCGCCTTTAGAAATCAATACAAAGCTCAGTGCCTCTAGTCAAGCGTATAGGGGCTTTTGCTTTCTTTTACCCCCTTCCCCCTTAACCCGTTCCATTTGCACCGTTCCTGGGCAGCACGACATGACACGGCTATTGATGCCTTAACACAAACAGAGCATAACTAACCTACTGCAGTGCTCTCGGCCTACGCCCACTCAGGTAGATCAGGTGATTTATGATTTCATTCTCTTGCTTATCATTTCCCTACAGTTTTTTACTGTAACAATTAATATTCGAGGTCCTCCTCCATCCATCCCCCCCCCCCACCCACACACACACATCCAGTCCCACACACACGCACAGACATAATAACAAAAACAATAATAACAACAAAGCAAGACGTAATAAGATTGGCAACTTCCTCATGTTAATTACAAGCGAGTGAAGAAATTATTTCAGTCATTGAGCAATTTTCCGTATGCTCATCACATCATTATAGGAACCGTTGATTCCCCTCCCCCCCCCCCCCCCCCTTGGTATGGTAAAGTTATCACTGCTACATAGATCCAGTACACGTTTTCCCCCTTTTTTTTAATGACATTGAATTCTATCGCTCCAAATCATCTCTATATGAATGATCTGCCAAATATCTGTGACTCTGAAAGAGATGTCTGGAATGATCTAGATCTACTCTCTTTCCATCTTTCCATCAGCACCAGTCACACCACCACCATCACCACGACCACCACCACCATCAACAAAAATAACAACAGAAGCAACAAGGACATTGGTAGCAGTCATAGTAAAACAGCAATGACCTCAACCATAATAATAACTTCCTCTTCTTGTTAGCCCTTAACTCTCTACAATTCAATGTTTGCAAACATGATACGGCTCAAAAAGATTGAACTTGAATAAAACTTGGATGAAAATTAACGTTGACTAGTTTATTTTTGTAATGAAATTAATACAAGATACAAACAGTTGCTGGTGGCCAATACTTTGTCTTTGACTATAGAACATTTTTAAGGACCGTTGATATTCTGAATTGCTTTAAAATTACCATATAGATCTTTCTAAAAGTTGCCATGGGTCTTAACTCCACGATTGCGATCTTGGTAAGCATTTCAACTCTACAACTGCCAAACCTCCGAATAATAAGACTCTGGAGATCTTAACAAGTCATAGAAATTTAATTACTATATGCTCCATTATATGCTATGGTAGATTGCAAAAAGAACTTTGTTCTTTCTCAAACGTAGACAACAACGTGTCGCTGATTTCGAGGGAGACATGGGATAATTATCTGGCACCGTTTTGCCACTTTTAGGATTAAAGGTCAGCTGCCTCTGATGTCATCGGATGGATGGTGCAAAACTCTTTTCCATCCGTCATGGTTGAGAGTTAGACCCTGGATCTCCCCAAACGTTCTCTTTGTCTAGGAGTGACAACAATAACAACAACAACAGTCTTAACAATGGCGACTTCACATATACGAACACACAGGAATACTAGTGACTGTACATCTAGCTTTAAACACAAATCCTTCTCTTTCTTGTCCAGTGGCCCATGGAAAAGATATTATGGGCGATGAAATAGAAACGTAAATGGGTGTCTATCGGATGGCGAGAGGGAGAGAGTAATGATTATTTAATGACATTGATTGAGGGAAATGGTCGACCGATGTGGGTCTGTTATCTGGGGCTCGATGGGGCGGAGGAGGTTGTGGTACTGGGCTGGAAAAATCAAAGGAAATAACGAGGCTGGATACCACCGACAGGAAGAGAGAAAGAGACAGAGAGAGAGAGAGAGAAAGAGAGAGAATACGAGAGAGAGAGAGAGAGAGAGAGAGAGCGAGCAAGAGAGAAAGAGAGAAGGGAAGGAAGGACAGAAAGAGGAAAATAAATGCGTTACAAAGAATTAGCGAGAGGGAAAGATAGAGAGATAATCTTATCTTGGCCATAAGAGCGAGTTTAATGTAAAAACTGACAATAACATCGACATACATGTGTAACATACACCGAATACAAAATATATTATGTTCTTATAACAAACTGACAACAAATAAACACCCCCCCAAACAAATGACAAACGGCTAAATGACAAACAAATAAAACATAACAGCAACAACAACAACAACAAAAACTCAATGACAACAAAACGGGACGTAAGGGCCTACGTTTAGAATCATAAATGGGAAAGGGTTGGCAACATAATGATTGGACATGTGATGTAGTATTTTTCATTTGATTTCACATTCGAGCAAAAGCAACATGTTACAATTAAATAACAACACCGTCTTTCATCAAACTGGCTGTTTTTTCGACGGCTGTTGTATGAGGGACATTTATTTTGCGACATAACACATTTTTTTGTCTGATCTGGAAATCAGAAATGAGAACAAACTGTTAATATATAGACGCTTCGTTGTTTTTTGAAATGACAAGTACAAGCAAGCAAGCACATGTATATAAGAATATACCCTCATACGTCTCCGACAGCCTTCCCATACAAAGTGATTTTATTTCCCCAAATAGAGCACTATATTTGTCAACAACCACATATCACTATCTGATCGAACACGTCCCTATTCTTATAGTGCCTTATGTTCCTATTCAAGGAACGGCTAGAATATCTTGAATTGTCACCGTCGATCTCACCAGAATTCTCTTCATCGTAGTACCGATAGTACATATCAAAAGCCGTGATATTATCACCTGGATCTACCTTGATAAAGGCACGCTTTTATAGTTCACTCTTTCTTAACTAAGGGACCATGATGGCCTCTCCTATATTTTGGGGGTGGGTGGATAAGGGAGTGTGGTTAAAAAATGTCTAAAGAAAAGTAAATGAAAGAGAGAGAGAGAGAGAGAGAGAGAGAGAAAGTGAAAGAGAAAGAGAGGGGTGGGGGGGGGGTGAGGCAGGGAAACAGGGAGCGAAAATTACAGAAGAATAGAGATAAAGAGAGAATAAAACGAAAGAAAGAGAAATAAGGAAAGAGCTGGAGATATAGAGACAGAAAGAGAGAGAGAGAGAAAGAGAGAGAGAGAAAGAGAGAGAAAGAGAGAGAAAGAGAAGAGACGATTTTTCTCGATGGCCGCATTTGTTAATTTTATAGCGCTCTTGATTTTCACATGACATTACTGCCAGTTGAGTCATTTTGTAGTCTTTTGTTGTTGGAAACCAGTGGTGTTAAATGCTGTGGAACTAAATTTCAATGTGTTCTTTCTCTGTCAGAACATGTGAAACTGTCAGATCTTGTCTCTAGGTGTCTACTTTGCTGACACTAGATGATGAAAACACACATATCCAACAATGCAGATCAGTAAGGAAGGTCCAAACAAAGATGAGGATAGTTTGTAATTATTTGGTCAACAATCTAGACGTGAATTATCAAACACAAATTAATATACAGTGACGAAAATCAGTAACTTGAAAAAAAGGCTTAATCTGAATATAATGTCAAGAAGAACCCAATTATGTAGAACCACAGTTATCTTCGCAACATGCGGGGTTAATGAGTCCCAAACATCAGTTAGCACCTTCCTAACCTTTCCTCAGACGTTAGAATCATTTCCAATATGAGCAATCCTGTTACATGATCGTCATTTCTGACTTAACATCTTATCCAAGCCCAAAATATTCTAGCCCCGTTCTAAACGTATGGAGACCACTCTGAGACTCCAGTCTTACCCAGGGCACGAGCATCTAAAAAGACCATTGTATGGCCCTCGGACCATATTGTCTGATTGTAATACTATTTGACAACGTCTTCTTAAAGACGACTTTTCATCAGAGGACCACAAAATGGTAAAAGTCTCTTTGGTTTATTGGAGTGGCCAGGAACGTAAATAGCAATCTGTTCGGATCACTTTAATAAGAATGGAAAAACAAGAGGCCAAGTTATATTTTCATTTCAAAGGAAATGGGCAACAATAGTCTAATGAAGTACCGAGGAGTTAATTGTTCTTCAGTTTCGCCAAGCTCACAGGAATTATGGAGCTGCAAGCACGGATAATTAGTCTTTTTATAGCATAGCTATTGTATTTTTTCGACAGAGTGCGGTTGCTGTTGGATAAAATACAAAACGCACCGAGGCGTGGTGGCTAGGCCATTTTATGTCATTTACGGGGCCCAAGTGGTAGAAGAAAAAGAAACAGAGGTAGATCAGGCTATCTCGCAGGGTGGAGCAAATACCACAGATACGGGTATCATCTTACTCTAAGTGCCGCAAAATGTGCGACAATGTTTTATAAGTAGGGATATCATGGAAAGATTGTGCAAATATATAAGATTAAAAATTGAACGACACATTCACAACACCAATGAGTTCTACAGTACAAGCATATTGTGACGGCCCCTGGACTAGATTAGAGGAAGGTGTGACCAAAACTATGGTACCTGAGATAAAACTCGTAACAGATGAACAAAGAACAGAAATTGTGAAATTTCTTCGTAGTATGAGCACCTTGTCTCCTGAAATATATGTACATATTAAGCAATTGATAGTGGTTTTTATAAAGTACACCCAGAAACACAATTCCCATAACAGGCGGTATTTGTTTTAAGAGAGGCAAAAGAAAAGAGGAATCATAACTGAGTACTTGTATTATCTCTACAGCTGATTTCCTCTTTTGTCCCAATCCGTTCACCCCTTCCTCTCCCCATCAATTATTTTCATTTGAAAATGGACGATCACGAAGTTCACTATGACAGCCAAATAGAATGAAATTAAGTGATGAGAAAATGATAGTCTGTAGATGTTAAATTGTTCGTGTATTCTTCTGCATTCGTAAATGTCACAATCTAGTCGTTCCTTCTCTGATTCTGGCAGAGCAGAGTGATGGTGGTGTATTCAGATTACAGAGAACTCATTAATCGTTCTATTTGCTGTCAGCAATCTAGGACATCGGACATGGACCAAAGATTTCCGCTCAACCGAACAGTTCGTCATTTTATCATTTCATCCTTGTATCATCGCTCAAGCATCTCTCCCAAGAGATGTGCGGCGTATAATTGTTTCTCTTAGGGAATTTCACGCCAAAGTTTCTCTAATGGTGCTACTGTACTACTTGTTATTCTCAGTTTATAACCAATCCAACGTCATCTCAACTAAGTACTGTTTTTTTTTGGTCTATGACTATTTCGTTGACTAAGAACATTTGCCTTCTCTTTAATATTATTTCTTTAGTCTACTTGGCTGAGAGCGATCTCGTTCTTTGCTGTTCTTTCCTGGATTTTATCTTCTTTTTCTTTGTCAAATATAATGCCCAAACAGATACAGGAATTCACTTTCTCTAAAGTTGTTTCTTCAAAGTGATTGTGAGAGTTTGTTGCTTAAGAGCTTTGTTCCCCTTGGATCTGTCAGCAAATAATAATTTTGGTTGTTCAATCAACATTTCAGTTTGTTCTTTCATCTGGCTACATGTGTGCATGAGCAAACCCAAAATCATCTGCATTTCAAGAATGTCGATCAGGATGTGCTTGCAATGTCCACTGCGTTGCACTTTTCCTTTGGGCTTCTCATTGTTACTTCCTTCATGATGGTGCTAGACTTATTAAGGGGGGGGGGGGGGGGGGGGGGAAGTTCTGGGGGTT
>JBCEWB010471769.1:0-19559 GCA_039654565.1 Peronia peronii | reverse complement strand
TTAATAACAATAGAAAAAAAAAAGAAAAAACAAACAAGCAAACAAACAAACAAAGGCAACGCACAAAAAGGTCGGTAAGACAGAGAACAAACTCAGGGTCTTCATCTGAATGCTGTCAGTTCCCCTGGGGTTTATTTGCCCTTAGTTTCAGCAAAAAGTTGTAAAATTCTATTATTTTTATTTATTTATTTATTTTTATTGTATACATAAACACACAGAAAAACCAAGTCCGCATTCTCAAAATAAAGAAACAAACAAGCCAACGAGCAAACAGGCAGATGAATTGTTACGATATTTCTCTTCCTGTTCTCCTTTATTCATCAATATTTTTTCCCTGCAACTACACGTACCGCATGTTAAAATTAGAACTGCCTGAAAATTTCGTACATGTTTTATATGAGATGTGTTTTCGTTTGACTGTGACAGAGAACGGTTTTTGTGTTAAATGTCAAATGAAATACAATATAAATAAAATATCAGTTTTGAATTTTTTTTTTTTAAATTATGTTTATTGGATATCAGAAAAGGCATCTGTAAAATATTAGGTGTAATAATTATCTGCATCTGTGCAAAACTGCATGCCAATTTTAGTAACAGTAATAGAGTCTTAGGAATTATTGTATATTATATTAATTATATATGCTCCTTCTTTCAGACCCTACTTTTTTTTTTTTTTAGCATGCCAGAACAATGGTTAGTTTTAGATATTACTCAGAAGCATTCCAAAACATGGCTAGGGGTCTAGCAAAAAAAACCAAAACAGATTTTTTTTTTTTCATAGGAGTTCATATCATGAAGAAAAAAAAAGAAAAAAAAAAGAGAGTGAAAAGCGCTGAAAAGGTTAATCATGAGAGAGCCGGCGAGCGAGCGAGAGAGGAGAGAAAGAGAGGGAGAGAGAGAGAGGGGGGGGGGGAGGAGAGAGGAGACGACAAACTCCTAGCACTTGTGAATGGCATTTTTATTTCTTTATTTTTTTTGCTTCCAGGCTTCCATTCGCCTTCAAATTCTTCAAATTTAAATAATGAAAAACAAAATGGCCTGCTTGTCGAGACGTCGGAATTGTTTAAGCATTTAAAAAAAAAAAAGATTTTTTATTTACCAGCTTTTGTTTTTGCGCATTTTTTAAAGGCTTTAGATACGACGTATATGTTAACCCATATCCGCATCCTTTCCGGTCTGTTTTCATTTGACAAAAGAAACATAGGATTGTGTGTACGAAATTGGTTAAAATGCTTTCAAATGGTGGACATGTGCGTGCAAGAAAAACGTTTTGTTTTTTTTTTAAAGCAAGAAAAGAGAAAGATGTTGATAAATGAATACTATTAATTTTCTGCATAAGTGCAAAGACTTAGTGGCGAGTAGAGCGAACACAAAGGTTTCCGATTGTTTTATTATACGATATTTGCCAAAAGTCTCATTCAAGATGGGAGCAGTTGCTATAGCAACGCGAAAGCTCTATAACTTTGCTTTCTGTCTCCAATATTCTTACCACTGCAAACAACAATGTTTGACATCACGACATGATATAATTTTTTTTTTCCCCTGTTTACTGCTTCAGGCAAAGCCCCCACCCCCACCCTTTCTTTTCCGCCCTACGCTCCGCCCACTTCTTTGCCCGAGAGTAACTTTGATTTTTTTTTTTTTTTCCAAATACATAGATGTCTTGGGGTCTGTGTGTATTTCAAGAATTACAAAGCAAAGGTTACAAAATAGGCCACTCGCCTACTTGTCATTTGAAAACGAATCATAGCTATCATCTTTTTTTTTTTTTTTTTATTACTTCCTTATCCACTTTAACTCCAAATGAATTGTAAGAGCCAGCCATCCCTCACAGAACATTAGAGTGTTGCTCAAGAGCTTTATTACAATTTCAGTTAACTAATAAAAGATCACATTTATTTTGTATTTCTCTCTCCCTCTCAAGATGTTGTTCATTGTTCAAAGTTTACATTAGCCTCCTCTCAGAAGAATTTGTTAATGAGACGCACGCACGCACACATATACATACACACATATGCCTTTCTGACATATCCAAAACACACACGGTCTTACACGAAAATTGCAAGTTCAGTGTTTTATAATAAACTGAACTTGGGCTTACGATATGTTTGCGATTGCACGCTCGTGATTTGGATGTACGTCAAGTTATCTTCACAATCTGTGGTAACATGTTAGTGTGTACACCCACACACAGGCTGGCGTGATACTGTATTTGGCGCAATGCAAGCGATTCTATGATAATGTTCTGTAACATAAAAATCAAATTGGTTCATTGTCACACTTTTTAGAATGGACATTCGTCCTTTGACAAAATGCCTTGTTCGGCACAGTCTGTACGTTTCTCACATACATTAAAAGGTTCCTTTCCACAAGACAGGGTGCACCCCCCCCCCCCCAAAACCCCCTAAAAAAAAAAAAAATAGATTGACATCACTGTTGCTACAGTAACAGCGGGCTGAGCTAAGTGCCAGGTGTACCTGACCTCAAGCCAAGTGCGCCCATACGCGAGCTCCTCTGACACTGAGCTTGCCAAATTTATCGTTTGTCCAAACTTGGAAAATTGGCTCTCAAAAAAAATCTGGTCAGGGCCCACGGCTATCACTGTGAGTGTAATGACACGGAAGGCAATTTTCCATTGGTTCTTGTTTTTATGTCTTTTTTGTTTCCTTCGTCGTGCTATATCCCACCCACTTTGACGACCTTTAGAAGCAGGATGAGAGGTGATTTCTCTTTCTCTCTTTCACGGGTATTGCAAAGAAAACCATGACCAAAATTAGAATCATTTGTCAAGCCTGTGAAAATTCCATTCTGAGGAGCTCTATATAAAAATTATCTTTATATTTTTTAAGAGCTATTCTTGGTAGAAGGAAAAGTCTTCATTCTTGATTAGTTCAATTCTTCAGTATTAAATCTGTTTGTGTGTGGTTGTTATTACTATTATGTTTTATTTTAAGAATTCTGTCTGTATAACTTTTCTTTTTTATATTTTTTAAAACGTATTTATTTACTTATTTATATATATATAAATATTTTTTTTTAGCTTTACTGTCTTTTTTTATTGTTTTTTTTTTTTTAATTGAAAATATGTGAAGTCACTGGAAGACAATTTGTTTAGGAAGAAAAGTTCTCTTCTGAGAAGATTGAAGCGTTCCCAGTGCTTGAAGATTTTCTGTCTTCTGTGCAAGGAAATAAAGCATTGTCTGTCTCAAATCTTTCAGTTGCCTTGAAAGGCAGTCACATGGCGCGCACGACTAGACTCATTTCTGTACTATGACCCTATCATTGTAAAGAGCTAGTCGTAGAGCCCGTCCACAAATCCGCCGACGCTTAGGAAAACTGAAATTTGAGGAGTAAAGAAATAATAGGACACTCAAGACGTTTTAGTGATTAACAATAATATTTTACCCATTTACCAACGATACTACCGCACGATTATTGCAACTTCAGTTTTCTTTTCCTTGTAAGATAATGTAGACCTTTTTTTGTGTGTGCATATTTGTGGTGAGAGAAAAAAAATGTGGGCAATAGTATCGGATTTGGGATGCTGGTTCTGTTTGCGAAAGACTTCGGGAGATTGCTGTGTGCAAATGTCATGTCAAGTACTTAGACAGAACGCCTTTTTCATCACAGTTTACTTATTTCGGTACCAGTTCAAATATAAACTTTCGGCAATATTAACAAATAAGCTATTGCATTACTCCATTTTCTAGAAACTAAATTCTGTTCACTGGCAAATTTTCTTGCGATTTTGGTGACACATTTATCATAGAAAGGGAGAGTTGTCCAAGTGCGGTAGATTAATAATAAGCCTTGGTAGAAAACACTACCATCTTTGGCGTTGGCTGTCCATCACCATTTTACTGTAAAGTTGTCCCTACCCTGAAGGAGTTAAGTTGGTGGGTTGGACTCGGCTGAGCTGGGCTGTCCTAGGCTACTTGAACAAACAGCCCGCTACGATGTCAGGCCGCACGTGCCTAAACTAGGCCAGCCTCTGTTTGCCCATCAATTTTAGGGATTAAATTCAATTTACCACGGGATGGAACGGAATTGTTTCAAGTCTTCGGGTCTGTGGTCGTGAGGTGACTGATTTGTCTAATGAAGGAACAATGATTCCCCCCCCCCCCCTTTTTTTTTTTCCATTTGCAAGGCATTTGATTTATTGAAGAAACAAGGTCTCTTTTTCTTAAATCACCTTTGCACCTTTTATTAGAAAATTGCCAAGAAAAAGTTGTGAAGAGAGTGTCATGATAACGAGAATTACTTTCTTCATATCATGAATTGTGCAAAAAAATTCCGTTGACCGTATTTCAAATAAAAAGAGCAAGCATTTTTCTTTTCTCTTCTCAACAATGCTTGTTTTACATCTCATATGGTTAGCAAAGGGAAGTAATTCGGCTGATTTTGATAATTTGACTCATTGTAAAGGCGGAGGCGGATGTCTATAATGGCGAAAGAGAGAGAAATCAGCAAACTACGCCTCAGTCCGGGATCTCATTCGCCACGTGTTGTCAGTTTCGTAAGGATGGTAGGTAAACTTCGAGTATAAGTAAATACTATAGTTAAACAATTTAATTATGGTGAGTGATATCCACTGTATGATTTGTTACTACAAACTGCCATTAGTCACGTGTTTTGTTTAAAATAGCCTATTAAAGAATCAGGCCTGGGAATAAAAGCACTTAACTGTCCGCCGAGATAACCACCGCCAGAAGGTTGAAGGGCATAATAGAATGTAACGTAATTCGACTTTCATGGTCCATGCAATAAGAAAGTGCTATCTGGGTAACAGCCACCATTGAGGATGTAACCATAGTTCGCTCACGTCAGAAGGCTGATAGTTATAATTGTACAGCAGCGTTAACAACTTTTGATTCCAGTGAATTGATGAAACAGCAAAAGGAAGGAGGAGAATGGTAGTGATTCTAAAAGGATTATGGGGAAATGGAAAAGGAGGGGGGGGGGGGGACTGGAAGAGGTCGGAATTGCCGATTGCTATTGATGGGGCTCGCTGGGACAGGGAAGGGGGTTTTTCTTTTTGAGTGGAAATTTAATTGAGGAATAAGCAGCAAGGAACTGTTTCTTATTTATACGTGTACAGTCAAAAAGTACACACGAGCTGCTCATCAAAAATATTTTTCCCTGAGCTTACAAAATAAAGTTTGAAAAAAAAAAAAAGAAAAAAAGATCGAATTACAACATCAGATCTGAAGAATTGGCGCTTAGCATTCTGGCGAAGAGCCGCTGAAGAGGGAAGATTTGGGAAACGGCACAAGGCTTGAAGGAGTTGGGTCAATAAAATTATGGTCCAGTTTTCTCCGTCCATTGATCTAGGTTGTCTCGGTAAGCTTCGATACCCCCCCTCCTCCCCCCCCTCCTCCTTCCCAACGCCTGCAATCACATCCCTAGAATCCCTTTCTGTGCGCCCCTGCTGACGTCATCGTCCTATTTATCTAGGCTAGGACTACTCTGTCCGCACGAGACCAAAGCATGGTCGCTGCCATCTTTGGGCCACGTCCGGGATGGCTGCTGATGATTCGGTCGATTTGTAATGGGGAGAGGTGGGAGGGATGAGAGAGAGAGAGATCGAAATGAAGGAGCCCGTTGAAAATACGAAATTGATATGTGTGTGTCTGTACTTTTGGAGATTTGACAATGTTGTAAAGGTGGACGGGTAGTGATATCGTTTTTAGTGCAATAGAATTATGCGGGGAGAAGATGAAGGAAAGAATATAATCTAAAGATATGGTGGGAGAAAATAATAGCCTCTTGTATCCGGTAATAATAAAAAGAAAAAAGAAAAAAGACATAAAGAAAGAAAAAGACAGAAAGAAAGAAAACGGTCTGCGTAGTAGAAAAGACAGAACTACAACTATTTATTTCAGACGTTTCATGACATAGAGATTAACTAACACAAACTGATTTTAAATGTTTTCAAAGAGAGAAAATGCAGGAAAAATTACCCAGTTTGGGGAACAAAATAAATAGATAAATAAATAACATCAAAGGGATGAAATCTACATAAGAGGGATAGTGGAATTGTTAGAGATTGCACTGGTCTCAAGAGTACGTGAGCATTGTATTAGCACTGTGCCAGAGCAGCAAGCCGAGCTGGAGAGATGGAGTTGGTGTTCGACAAGTTGAGGAAGACAAGATTTGCCCAACAGTTTTTGTATCTCTACTGCCCTAAATAGTATCCTTTCCTCCCACACACCAGTCTTCGATCTGATCATTATAGACCCGTCCCCGATGGGTTGAGAAAAAGGAAAGAAGGCGGAGAATTGGAAGAGAAAACAGAATGGGAACGGTCTCAGATCGCTAGAATCCGTGTCCAAAATCCTCCAGAACTTACAATGGCTTGGTCAATAGAGGCAGTTATAAATAGGCTGTCTCCGTGTCCCCTCTGGTTCTGGAAGATGTGTATGCTTGAGGGTGAGTGATTTAATCCTGAGTATGTATAAAAATACGTACTGTTAGCGTGAGTAATATATATGTGTATGTGCGGACATGTATTTTTCAGTTGTGTGGTTTACATGACGATGTGTGCAATAGATTGTATCTAAAATATAATCATATATCTTAGTGCCATTTGCAACCCTAAGTTGGTTTCCAATTTCTTAATGAGCGGATATATTGGCATGTTCGTATTCGTTTGTATAGAGGGTTTGTGCCGATAGATCTAAGTTATTATTTTCGATCGAAATGGAAGCACCGGTTTTTTAAATAAAATGCCAATGTGAATGAATATATGTGTCCATAGATACTTGAGAATGTTCATGTATGAATGAGACAATGAATTGTATTGTCTCCCAAGTGTTTCCATCCAACAGAAGTTGGTAGTTTCATGAAATCTAACGGTTTGTGGATCACTGTTCTTGTAAGCCAGACTGCAGAAGTTTGCATATCATAACTGCGTCCATTTCAAAAAGGTAGACAAGAGGCCCAGACACTTGGTATGCTAACAGCAGATACCGCCCTAGATTCTAATAGAACAGTTTGGCCGTAATCCATAGACATTGATTCTCTGAATTGTTGGAATTGATTTTTTAAAATTTTGTTCTAAGACAAAGACCCAGGCCTGGCTCACAAGCGCGACGGATGGAGAAGATATAGTGCGTAACTCACCAGGAGGCGGCCCGATGATCCCAGATGGAGTTAAGGGCTAAGAAGAAGAAAAACAAATATTTTTAGTATTTATTTATTAATGTAGGAAATACTATCATCAGGCATCGTTATTGTCATTTTTAATATGCTCACTTTGCATAAGTTTAGCACAGAAGCAGTCAACTGTAAGGGGAAACAATATCATGGTTGCGGGAGACTCGATTTGTGACGTCGTTTTACCCGCAGGTACTTGAAATGGTACTCGATTATTATTATGTTGGTAGCGGCGACTCGCTATCTTGTTAGAAATATCCGAACTCAAAACTAGGACAAGATCAAAGAACGGATACTGGACATTCTTCCACTTTTTGTCACAGATGAATAGCGAGCGTGAAGCTCAAATACATTTTACGCAGCCATCACGCTTGAGAAGAGCTCGGAAAGATGAAAGATGCCCATGTTTTGGCGATGTACACAATTCTGGAAATATATGATATTCCTCCCTAGAGATTTGAGGTTGAGCACCGTCAGGAATGTAGGACATTTAACATGAATCCGTTGTCAGGTTCTGGGAATAGGGCGTCTGTCTGGGGAGATCATAACGCGGAAAAATGACGGTGATGATATTCATGAATGTTGCGGCAGAATTACATGGCATAAGATTCTTTAAAAATTAGCAGAAAAAGAATTTTCTTCACACTGTTGTAGAAAGAATGAAAGAAACAGAAACAGGATAGGAAAAGATTAATTTTTATTTCGGACATGGTTTGAAACGAGCTGAGACATAACTTTTAAAGGGACCAGCCTGAGATTGATCGACATGGAGCCATCAATATCGTGTTACAGTTTGAAACATGGTGATGACAGTCCTCATGTAATGACATGTGGGTATTCAAATAAAGTGGGAGATGTTGGCTGTAGCAAAACGTTTGAAAACTATTAGAACTCGGAAAGGGAAACAGTTACATTCGTTAGAACTCGGAAACCAAATATTTATACTGGAACTCTGGAAAGACTGAAGGGAAACACAGAAGTGTTCGTTCAATACCATATTTTGTCCAGGGCCTAGATATAAATTTCACCAACATTAGAAAATAGAATTCTCGTGACTGCAGCCATAATAATGGAATATATTGTAGGTATATTATAAATATGGTATGAAATATAACATTAGTCTTGAGACATTTAATACTTAGACAATATTGTTTCACACAGAAATATTTGTAGCACGAGAAAGAGAGGGGGGGGGGGTGTAATATGAAATAAAACATATAAGAAATAAATAAGAACAAAACATAAAGTGTGTAATGAAGCTGGCATTTTATTGCATGGATAAGAAAACATGAATGTGCAAGAGAGAAAGGGAAACAAGGAAAAAAAAAAAAAAGAATAACCAGCGAATAAGCGCATTTCCACTGAATCGTGCAGAGACAGGCCAGCATTTCTCAGATGTTGAGCTGTCTAATAAATATGTAGGTCATGATGTAGCCTACATTCTTCCAACCTGTTTCCGCTATGTTACATCCACTAAAATGTTCAGCCCCGCTCTCCTTCTCTGATCCCGAATAAAATGTTATTTTTGCTGGGTCGCGGGCAGAAAAACCAAGATGTGGGTCAAACCTTCAATAATGCCCCGCGTTATCTGCACAAAAATGGCGCTAATTTTGCGGTAAAACATAAACGAAACAAAAACAAAACAAAGAAATCAGGGTTATTTAGCATTACTGTGTCGTATTGCGTGTGAATACGGGATTTATTGTTGCATGTGATTTAGGTCCACGATGAGATTTATTTCATGCTTTCCCCTTGTCAGAAAACAACCAGAGCGAGAGAGAAAGAACGAAAAGGAAGAGAAAGGGCCGAGAGAATGAGAGAGAGTGAAAGAGAGAGAGAGACTTGCAGGGGGCTAAAGCCAAGAATCTGTATCGAACGCATTCAAATCCTACGCCAGACATGAGTCTACGGTGTGTTACACTTAGATCCTAGGTTGTACAACGGGAAATGTCAACGCAAAATATTTTACACGTGCACAGCTTCATGCTCACATCATAAATGCACATTTTCTGTTTACACAGAGACATATGAGGACTAAAGTGCACACATGCACATATCTTTGTGTTAAAAACAAAAATGATGAAACATGTCTCTCCTATCAGTGGTCCCGGTGACATTGACATTTTACGAGTAGTGATCGGGTAAATTTGGTTTAAAAACTGGGGCCAAACAAATAGAGAGACAAGAATCTGTGTCAGATAAACACATACATATTTATACATGTAACAGATATGAATCAACGCTTAGTGTGTTGCAGATTGTGGCTGGTGACCCCTATTGTCTTGTGTGTGTCTTTGAGCTTCTTGACTAGCGGCAACAGTTACCGTAAGTCACCATGTCCCGCCCTACATAAACCTAAAGATCAAGTCATTCCATTTTTGTTAATTTGTTTGTCAGTCTTTCCCCGTTGAAGTTTGTGAGAACTGAAACCAACGAATATGAAAAAGAAAAAAAAAAGAAGAAGAAGAAGAATGATAGTTCTGCTTAAGATCGTTCCTGAGGAATTGAGATTTCGATGGAATGTCAGTGACAGAATGATGGAACGAGCACAGAAAGAAAGTGAACTGGAGAGGCAGGAGGGGGCGTAGGCCTACGCCTTCGTCGTCAAGATACTGAAGCAAACTTCGGAATTGACAACAATTGTAGTCTTAACTACATGTAGAAACCATCACATAAAACGATGAAATCTGCCGCTATTTCTTGAAATTCAACATTTCAGACTTCCAGTATGGTTTATTTATTTAAAGGACGTGTATTGCTCTGTTGCCAAGATATTCAGGCACACATAGAAATTGACAACTATTTTTCTTAATTACTTGTAGAAAGCATATAATATTTTAAAATTTTCAGACACTTTTTAGAACACAAGTATGTAAGTACAGTTCTTGCAAGTCATCAACATTTCAAACTTTTGGTATGATTTATTTAAGTCCTTTGTTGTCAAGATATTCAGGCATACTTAGAAATTGACATCAGTGTTTTTCTTAAACCATCTGTAGAAACTATATTGAGTGATGAAAATGCAGATACACCGTATCTCTTGAACATATAAATATATAACGTCAGTCTGTTTAAAGTTATTACCGTTTCATAATGTCAGTATGATTTATTTAAAGGAAAGTGTAACGCTTTATTGCCAACATATTCAGGCACACATATAGAAATAGACGACCGTTTTTTAAAACTATTTGCACAAAGCACGTGGACATCGGAAAATTCGCCGATTCCCCTTGAATATGTAAATACATGCACATGTAAATCTATTTATAGGTCACCAATGCTCCAGATTTTCAGAGTGATTTACTGAAATCCCCAAATTCCTCTGGTTTTTTGTATGCATAGTGATTTGCCACTTTCCTTCCTCGTCCATGCTCCCTATTGGCCAACATAAAACAAGGATGGATCCAAGCTGAAAGAATTACAGTGTTGAAAGAACAGATATTTGCTCGGGCATTGCTTTGCTTGTCTGTGGAGTGCAATATTGCTGACCGACCGAGAGAGAGAAAGATTGAGAGAGAGAGAGGGAGGGAGAGAGAGACGGGGACGGGGGAGAGATCAATAGACATTAAAATAAATAAAATCAAAAGTGAAACCGGAAACGAATGGCAAGCTTAATTCTCTGATCTATCTGTTTAGCTTTGTCTTCATTTATACAGTCCAGGATGCCTGGGCTGGTCCGGTAACTCTTATTTCAGAACATTCCACATAGCAACTGATAGATTGAAGGGAGTTCCATAGCACTGATAGATAGGTGGGACAGAAAAAAATAGTGAGAGAGATAAAAAAAAGAAAGAAAGAAAATAAGAAAGAGAGAAAGAAAGAAAGAAAGAATGAACGAAAGGAAGAAAAAGAAAAAAAGCTTCTAAAAATCTAAAATTTCTAGGCTGATTTTTTTTCCCTTTTCGCATATCTACCATGCTCCCTATATCATTCTACAACTGAAGTTTCTCAACCAATAAAGAACATTGATTTTATGGCATATTAGAGAACGATCAGACCGGATAACCTACACTATCTGACAGGCCGAAGTTGAAGAAAACTGAAAGGTAAGAGTTCAAGCTAGAATGAAAGCCAGGAGTCAGACCTTGCCCTACTGTTATCATGTTTTCCAGAGAAGAACTAAAATTTCCAGGTCGTTCAGTTTTCTATCGTCAATTTCTTGACATCTGACCTTATTGGTCACAAGCTTTCAAAATTTAATTTTTAGAAAAATGAATCAATGATATATTATTATGTGTGTGTGTGTGTGCGCGCGCGCGCGCGCGTGTGTGTGTATGTAAAGGAATGACTCAATGAATAAATCAATGAATGAATGAAAAAAGAATGGAAGAAGAAAGAAAAGAGAAGAACAGAACAGAAACCGAAAGGGAAAGACACTTTCGATTTTTTTTTTCTACAAGAATCCTTGGATGGGGTAAATAAAGAAACAGAGCCAAAATGTAATATTTCAGATGAGAATCAAAATACTGTTGATTGTTTGTATGTAATCAGATGATATTAACCCCTAATAATGTTGGTAGAACTGCTGGCCTGCCAGTAGTTCATTAATGATATTTAATCATGTCCTGCCGGCTTTTTCTTCCCCCTTTCGCTAAGAAATGCCAAAGTTTAGGCCTGTCTTATTATATATTACATTATTATTACCGATATATTCTTGAGATATATTCGTGAATATCTGCTTATATCAGAACAATTTCCATCACTCTTATGGCAGGCAAAGCGATACGTGTACACCATGTATTCGTGAATATCTGCCTATTTCAGAACCGCTTCCATTACCTTTAAGGCCGGCAGAGTGTCAAATGTTCGCCATGTCTTCATGAAAAATATCTGTCTGTTTTAAAATAGTTTCCATTACTCATTACACTTAGAGCAGACAAAGTGTTATCGCTTCAAATAAATGGAGATCTAAAATGAAACTTATTGGGGCAGAGATCGATGGTCCGTTCTATATGCCGAGCATGTTTTTCCTGGCCAAAGCCTTTGCTTGTTTGACATGCCCTTTGAACGTGAAAATGGAACGCGGCATCGATCACATACAAACAGAAAAATGAGCCACAGCGCTGTTTTTGTTACGGGTAAAGAGGTGAACACCTTGATGTTTGAAAACTCACATAATATGATAGATTTTCTGTCTTTGTTATTCCTTCTTCTTCTCTGTCCATGTCTTCCTTTTGATGATGTTATCCAGTGAGAGGGATGGAGAGAAAGAATTACTGAGGATATGAGGACAGGCTATGTGAAAATCTATATAGTATGTCTGTGATAGATTTTCTTTCTTTGCCCTGCTTTCATCTCTCTGTTCATGTCTTTCTTTCGATTATAATGGGAGATCGTTTTGCAGATTATCTGCCCCTCCCAAAGGAGGGACTCGTGTAAGGGGAGATCATTTTGACCAGCCGAATTACTTCCCTTCCCCAGCCAAAGCAAACATTGTAAAGAGGAAAAAATCCCTTTACACCTTGTCATTGGAAAAAAAATGATCTCCAAAAAAATTGATAAAATTATAACAATAAGAAGAAAACATTCTCTTTACATCATAATTTTTTGGGAATTTTTCATGGTGTATGTCTCAAGTAAAAAATGCAGACGTGATTTTCTTTTCCTCTTTACACTGTTTGTCCAGTCCCTCTTATGTCTGGTAAAGGGAAGTAATAGGGCTGAGCACAACGACTTCCCATTATCGTCCCCTGTTCCTGTTTCAGTCCCTTTCAGTCACAGTCACCTCCTCTTCATCCTCTTTCCCCCTCTTCCTGCCTTTTCTCTTTCTTGTCTGCTTTTGTCTTCGTCCTCTCCTGGTCTACCTCCTCCTCACATTACTTCCTATCCCGTTCAATCCTCTCCTCCCCCTTTTCCCTGCTCCTGTCTTGTCCTCCACATGGCCTCCTCTTCCTCCAAAAGAGAGTTTTAGGGGAAAAAAAAACCAACCGCCTATGATGTTTGGAAATTCATATGATAGACTTTTTCTCTTCGTGGTCGTTTATCCTTCTTTCGATCTTATCCCGCCCCCCCCCCCCTCCCCCTTCCCTCACCCCCAGTCTCCATCTTTCAGTCACAGCCATTTCAATGTGTCCAGCACATTTTCTTCCCTCCCGTTTTTGTTTGCCTTCTCTCATTCCTCTATTTGCTTATTCTCGGTCTCGTCATTTTCTCGTCCTCTACCTCATTTTTGTCCTCGTCTGTCATCTCATTCAATCTGTAACAGTTCCTTCCCCCTCTTGTTCTCCTGCTTCTTTCGTCTTCTCTCTTCTCCTCATGCTTGTCTGCCCCCTCATTCCCTGAAACTGCAGAGAAACCATTAGTAAGCAGAGTTTGAAAAAAAAAACTTCAAGTAAAAATTAGAGAAAAGGAAGACATTATACCAAGGAGTAAAAGTTCCAATACTGTACTGATACACATTTTTGTAAAAAAAAAAATTTTAAAAAATAAGATATTAACAGAACTGATGAACACAGCGTGATGATTAGAGAATATAGAACCGATAAAAGAGGAAAAGAGGCCGAGGAATGAAATCGGGAAGGAGAAAACGAGAAATAAAATACAATGAATGGGGTTAAAAAAAAATAAAAAATATAAAAAAAAGAAGGAGATTGAGAGGAAGATCAAATGCAAAATGAAAGTTTAAGTCACTGAATGTCGTGAACGAAATAAGGGGAATATAAGAAAAGAAAGGAGCTATGGATCAGGAAATTGCAGATGAATTAGGGGGAGAGAGAGAGAAGCAATGAGAGAGAGAGAAAGAAAGTGAGAGAGAAAGACTGACTGAGGATGTACGGGAACGCGATGTGAAAAATGTGAAGAAAATTAACAAAACAGATGAGAATTTGAACAAAGAACAGAGAGAGAGAAAGGATAGAGATGTTGAACAAAGAAGGAGCAGTGAGAAACAAAGGACAGACATGACCACTGAATGATGAAGTGCGTCTGAGAAGACAAGGACAAAAGAGTTTAAACTTTGAGTGCACAAAGAATCCCATTTGATTTTCTTTCGGGGGCTGATAGCAGAGACCACTGTGTCCAAATTTCCATCTCTCCCCCTATCTCTATCTCTCTCTCTGTCTCTCTCTCTCCCCTCCCCCCTCTTTTGCATGCTCTCTCCCCATTTTTGCCCCCCCCCCCAATTCTTTCACCCCGAGCTTCCATCTTTGTATTGTCTTCCGAGGAAAATAGGAACGTTCATTTTGTTCCTTAATCCCTCCATTCATCTATCTCCCTCCCGACCGCTTCATCTTTCGTGTTGTCCCTTGTCTCATGTAAATACACTATTCTAACTTCAGTGCCATTGGCGCTATAATAGAGATTAAAATTTTCAGGATTGTTTCTAAAATTGGGACTTGACTTGACGTTTGCAGCCTTACCTTCTGTCGAATTGCAATATCTTAGAACCGATGTCGATGTCACGACTTCAGAACTGATGAAAACCACTCATTTTATATCAAAATAAACAAAAAGTTGAAGCCACACAAGGGCATGGCATTGTACGATTTAAGGCATGTTTTGGCCTCGTTTACACCCTCTTTCTCCCTATCCCCTCCTCCTGCTCAACACAAACATCTCAGCTTCTATCGCCTGCTCTTCTTCTGACCGGTTGTTGGGTTCACAATACCTTATAATGTGACATGTCGTTCGGTTTTGATTTGGCGTCATCCCTCGTTCCTGCCATACATTTATTCCGCAGCGATCACTGCGCATGCCACAACTCCATGCGCACATGCATGCACACCTTGTTAACCTGCAGCTTGCACCGCCCACAGACCGTAGGGGAACAGGGGGAGAAGGGGTGGGGGTTGGAGGAGAGGGCTGTAATTGCAAAACCAGGGCAGCATTGCAACCACCCCGCGCATGCATACAGTGTTGACCTACAATTGGCTCGGCCCGGTCACGCGGGCTGACCCACCGGTGGGGAGAGAGGTCAGGGCGACCCCAGGTCATACACGCACGCACTCACTATTCGGGATGGTGGGAGAGAAGAAAATGGAAGATCAGAACCACTCACTCACCCACTTGTTTTATTTCGAGCCCATCGCAGTACTCACGTTCTCCTCCTCGGGGCCCCGTCCCTTGTGCATGTCATGCCGATACTGCGCGCGGGACATCAATCTGCCCGACTCATGTATCACTAGACAAGCTAGCACTCACTGTCTGTAGCTGCCCGTGCATGTGTCTGCATTTGCAGTGAGCGAGGCATGGGGAGAAAGACTCAGCCAAGCCTGACAACAAATGGAGCATGAGAAGCGCAAGACAATGCCATCTGTTTTCTTTCTCGCCAGTGGGCGTTCACATAGCAGTGTGTAATTGTATTGGGGTTTTGTTTCGTTTTGTTTTGTTTCCTTGTGTTTATTTGATATTGTAGCGCTGTTTGTCAATGCCGCGACATTTTAAAACGTACGTGATTTAACTTCCACTGGTGGTGAACACTGTTTTAAAGAGAGCCCTGAAAAACCGAGGAGCCAGTATTGTCTCTGTTTAAGTAGACTTATTGTTGCTGTTGTTGTTATTGTTGTGCTGTGTTTGTGGTTCTTATAATTTCACAAACTGCGTTTCAAATCCAGAATATTGGAGAAGCCATTGTAGATGAAAATATGGATGTATGAGGAATGGCTGGGAGAGAGAAATATTCTGTTTGTCTATGTTTTGTGTCTTTCTGTTGAGAGTAGAATATTGTGGACATCAGCGAGTGTAAGAGTTTGATGTAAACATTTTATCTATTTTTATATGACAATAGTGGGCTGTTAGCTCACACACATACTATGCCAGCTTTGGGCAGCTTATGCTATTTTGGATACAGGTCAGAACGTTTTGCTAATGAAACCCCATGCTTGAATACATATCTGAATGTCGTGTTCAGAAGAGTAAACACTGGTATCTAAATTGCGCATATTTTATTTGAAAGAAGTCAACGAGCTTACAAAATGTTGCCCACGTGCCGCTTCATTCACGTTGCTCACGCATGTTCATGCGAGCATACAATATTTATACAAGTTTTCCACAAGTTAACAGACATGATATCAATAAACTCTAGGGAAAAGCCCTCAAGTCTCAAAGTAATTTCATCATTATGGCGATGTGTTCACCGGCGAGTCAGCAAGTGCACTATCGCCAGCTCACGCTTCCTAGAGTGTGCAGAATTTTGCAGTGCGTGACGTATTATAATGTTGCGTAGGATTCTCTGCAGTGCTAGATCTAGTTCTTTCTGACCTTCATTTCGTGCGTGAAATTGGCATTTCCGTCCACAGTTCATAACGGGACTATGAAATGACCGAAGACTCGAGCAGTGCTGTGGGGCGTCCTGACTCTTGCGAAACAGTAAGAGTTTTAAGAGTTCAAATCCATGGGGACGACATTTTATTGTTCTTTATTATATTTTGGTATTGTCAGTACCATGGTTCAAAATCCCGTTGCTCTCTTGAATAGAGGAATCTTGAAAGTATCTAGCCGTCTATGGTCAAGCAACAAAGATAGGCGGGTCGTTATAGAATGCTGCACATGGGACAGAAGCCAGGGCTCTTGAACATAGTTTCATCACATCCGGAGACTATGATGGACACTATTTCCATCTCGGTGGCCTATTGCATGGCGGTGATGATATGGAACTCCCCATTGTCCGCCTTGTCTGTGCTGTCTTTGTTTATTCTGTACTAGGTATGCAGTGTATCCTCAGTTACAAAGTAAAAATCCATTTAGCTAACACATTTGGTCTCTTCCATTTGATCTTGTTTTTCAGTCTTAACTTGTTACAATGAGAAATTTTTATAACTCCACCTACTGTCTCCCGCACTCTCATACAGCAAATGTATCAGAAGAATTGAACAGAAACGTTTCTATCAGCCACCATAAACAGTGGGTATCAATAGGAAAATGTTTCCTGTAGTCCTCGGGTTCATCCAAAGTACGAACGTGTAAAACTATGCGTTCAGACGGCCATAAATATTTACGAAATACACCTGAATCAAGATCGAATCGTATCAATGTTGTTTTTCAGTGAAATCCCTGTGTTTATTCGTCACGGCTTCGATCTGACGTCTAGAGCGATTACATTCGTGCAAAACGGCGATAAATCGGCCTCAGTATCATCAGCGGGCTTGTCAGACCCATCATGTTTTATTGAACTGGAGCCAAGAGACACATTGTGCTAGACCAGAGATTACATTTTGTTCTCATTTTTTTTTTTTTACAGCCAGTGGCGTTCACTCACCCTTTCACTCCTGCAACCCACTCCACTCCACCCACTTTGTGTGTTTAACCCTTCGTATTTCAGAACCAAAGCCTGTAGAAATTTGCAGACATCTTGCCATTCAATCTCTTCGATTCGACTATTTGGCAACTATTGTGCAGCCAAAACATACCGTCGATGGATATGCCAATATGGATGTTAGGCTCTTAGCCATTAGCAGAGTTATCATAGAAGAGATAACAAGATGTACGAACACAGAGAGCGCGGCAGTGAAAGAGTTCAGTCTCTGTGTCTGTTTCTCTTTCCTTTTCCACTTTTCTGTTTTCCCCGGTTCTTTATTTTTTTTTTCATTTTTCTTCCTCTCTCATTCATGCTGATTGGTGTATTTCTTTATTTGTTTGTTCCATCTTTTTTTTTTCACCCTTTCTCTTCCTATTTAAGTGTTAATACTGAGTTTATTTATTTGTTTGTGCATTTGTTTGTGTGTTTTAATGTTTATACTTTTCCCTTGGTTTGTTTATGTATTTGCGGCTTATCACACCATGTCTAATCAGGGACATAAGTATTCAAGCAATCTCTTAATCCCTTTATATTGTGTGGACAATGTGGCTGTGGTTTCTTTGACTTCTAATAAAGTGCCCAGTGAATAATTGTATTCCCCGCCTCTTTTCTCATTGCAGGCTCCGCCCAGCAGAAATTGGTCAGTCAGAGCAATTTGAAGTGTCTAGTCTGTGGTGACAAGTCGTCGGGTGTCCACTACGGAGTGCTGGCTTGTGAAGGCTGCAAGGTGAGTTATTTGCAACGAGCTCTGTGAGTGGATGCCATGAATAAGTGGGAGGGGCCGGTTTTCAGTGATTAAATTCAGGAGAGATGAAGTGAACGAATTTTTTAACGTGGAGTGTCAAATTTATTTATTCGAGAGGGAGGGAGGGAGGGGCGGGGGGGGGGGGGGAGAGGTTAGGGAAACAGGAATAATACGAAAGAAATGATAATAATGTGAGTTTATGCTTTTTCATACTAATATTACTCAATTTTCTTTTATTAAAATATTCTTCCTCTTCTATTTTTTTTCACCATGTGCATCATATTAGTCATCCCAGCTATGCTCAACAATCCAGTTTATTTCTCTCTCTCTCCTCTCTCTCTTTCTTTTTCTCTTTTTGTAGTGTTAATTTTTCTGTTTGTTTTCTTGCTTGCAGGGATTTTTCCGACGAGCCCTGCAAAATGTAGGAGACCCTGCTCGCAAGAAATGTTTTTATACCAAGAACTGTGACATCAACATGCAGACCCGCAACCGGTGCCAGTACTGTCGTCTACAGAAGTGTCTGGCGCTGGGCATGTCCAGAGCAGGTAGGACTAGAAAAGAAGAGAGAATGAATAAGTGAGCGAGTTAGTCAATCAGCCAGTCATTCAGTCAGTCAGTTAGTGAGTCAGTCAGTCATCAATCAGTCAAGTAAGTCAGTCAGTCAGTGGGTGAGCGAGAGATCGAGTAAGTGATTAAGTGAGTGAATGAGTCAGTCAGTCAATCATTAAGTGTTAAGCGAGCGAGTGAGTGAGTGTGAATGAGTGAGTGCGTGAGTGAGTGTGAGTGAGTAAGTATGTGTGAGTGAGTGAGTGAATGTGTGAGTTGTGAGTGAGTGAACAACATCCACAGAATGCTTGAATACAAAAGCTCATCAACCGACAGAACACATTTAGATAATAATACACTACATGAAACGACTATTTTGGCAGTGAGAGAGAATCAAAGATAGAGGCGTGACCAGATCTGGTTATGCACACTGTTATCTTTGTTTACGAGCATCCCACATAGGGCAGGGCACGTCTTCATAAATCGGTCTCGCTGTTTGGATGGAGATGGGGAATGAGGGGTAGGGAGGGGAGAGGTAATTTGGCCAACTTGGTAACTTGAAATTGGGGGTCGACCCGACCTGTATGGAAAGGGCTGCCCTCAGATTTTGTCCTGACTTGCACACACTCAGTGAGATACATACATTGACACACAGATATAATTATGTACAGACCCAGACAGACTGGCCCGTACATTGTACATTGCGCGGACACAGATTCACATTTACACCAGGACTGATCATAGTTACATTATGCAGACACTCATACGCTGACATTCACACGCACACATGTGTTGTACACAGACACACATACATACAAACATACATACATACATACATACATACATACATACATACATACATACATACATACATACATA
>JBCEWB010471658.1:0-19562 GCA_039654565.1 Peronia peronii | reverse complement strand
ATATTATTACATGTGAAGAAAGGGTGGAGTTAGGGGAGGGATTAAAGGAAGACATTGGTCAGCAAGGTGGTCAATCTAGGCCTACATTGTGTCACTCCAAAGCCAAGGCGGAGTCTCTATAGTCTGAACAAACACCCTGAGGCTAAGTACAAATGCCGAGATCCAGATTGACAAGCCTGGCAAGGCGTGCCACATGCGGTGTAGCCCATAGCCCTTAGGTTCTAGAGTTAAAGGTTGAATTATGATTACTTAGACATAACGATGATGAAAATTTCCACTCCTTAGACATAACAAATGATGAAGCACACTACTTTGTTATAGCTGCAGAACAAAAATCTAAACAAACACAGACCTAGATCTCCCTCAACATCAAGACCATACCAGTTTCATGAAATTAAAGCACTGAGTAAATAGGATTCAATGTTTGCAATTTCCAGACCATAATTTTCGTAGTCTTAGACGTAACACATGTCAAAGTGATGACGAAAATATAACTTGACCTGCTAGTACCTCATTTCACTTTGCCGATCGTCCGATAACTACAGAAATGGTTCTCGGGGTCATGTCCGGTAAGTTAAAAAGTTGACCAGAAAAAAAACCTAAAAGCATGGGTGCCCACTGGGCCGTTTCTTTGACGTAACAAATGCCAAAAATTCATATTCTTGGACACTGGTCGGTCCAGTTATTTGAGCTTGTTGAGTTGTTTTGTCACTGCTTGTCCCTATATTTAAGAGCCCATGGTTATCAAGCCTACTTCTACAATTTCTCATAGCCAGAAAATGGTTTCTTGTATGAAAATTTATCACTAAGAGATCTACCCACGGATGATGAAAAAAGTTTGTCTAAGAACACAAAAATGATGGACCTTCAAACACTAAACCTGGACAGCATTTGAAGAAAATGATACTTTACATTGAAAATAGAAGTATTGGGCCATTATCTAATGTAGCAAGCCAGGATCTTATGTCAATTATTTTGCCATTGCAAGAGTATCAAGAGAAGCCCTCAAGAAGTGACAACATGAGGTTAAAGATAAAGATACATTTAGGACTTCGTACGTTTGTCAATTCATGTCTATCCAAGTAATATTTATGGATTTGTTTATTCTATCTCTTCAATGTATATTTAGGACATACAAGCAATAAAAAATGAAACTTTAGCGTTTTTCCTTCTTTTTGTGAAGCTGAAGTGAGGGTAGTGCTGTTATAGTCGACCTTTTGAGAATGGCTCATATATTAATTTTATTATGTATTTATGTTGTGACTCAGTGTTTGGTAGATAATCGTAATACTTATGCAGTATTGTCATGATCTTATTTATTTGCTATTTGATTTGATATCTAAGTCTATAATCTCACATCACTCAATACCATCATCACCCACCTGTTACCAGACTTTACAAGATGTGGTCAACCATCTACAAGAGCTGTGCAATAAGAAAGACAAATATATCCAGTCCACAAAAATGATTATCAAATTCCGAGAGAATCATATACAGACATTGCAGCAAGCAGCTAAATGTTATACAGATATGGAAAAGGATACATTGGTGGTATGGATCTATTTATAATTAGTTTGTTAAATTTCACTATGATTTTGAGTCATTGGCGATCATTTTTTCTTTTTGAACTGCACAATTGTTGACCAATGAAGGAATCTTGAGCATTTTGTTTTTACATTAAATGACATTTTAAAGTTGCATAAGGTTATATTATTTATTTTCTTCATTGTTGTTTATTTTCTTCATTGCTTGTTTTTTTTTTGGTTTACACTGTACAAAAATGTTGGTTATTCAGTTAATCCTGAACATTTTATCTCCATTCAGTTAAATTTAGCATTATCCTTTGTCAAAGAATTCAGTATCACAGGCAGGATATTATCAAAATTTTAATTGTGTATGGTATTCAATTTCTGTTTGAGCTCCTTCTTGTCAATAGAATGAGCTTAATGTTAAAAGAGTATAATTATGAAGTTTCAAATCTCTCCTCCATCTAGCGATCCCTCCGAGATGAGATTAAAGTTTTACGCCAACAACTTGACAATAACCCCATGCTGGCCAAGTATGCAGGCGAGAACAAACATCTCCGTAGTGAATTGAAGCGGCTGAGAGCCCGTGAGTCACTGGGCAACATCCATAGTGATGTATCCCGCGTGGCAGAACTAGAGAGGATTTTCAAGGAACTTCGTTTGTATAAGGGTATGTCACTTGTGTGGTAGTTTGACAAAAGTTGGTTCAGATGTACTCTCTCAGAAGTCTCTTTGCCATGGGTTAGGAAGAATGTAGACCTGCCTACCCTTCTGCGCTATGCAAGATCCTCCTGCACTTTGATTTAGCTTCCCATCTTTCCAAACAGTGAACATAATTTCCGATTCCAAAGATTTTGAGTTATTCCTGGCATTTTACGTTAAATTTTACCATTCCGTGCTTTGCTTAGACATATAGATCTAAATATGCAATGTAGATATTCATTAGAACTATAACTGAGGGTACATACTGGTGTTTTTATTTTGTTTTTGATTTTTTATGTGATACAAAACCTATTAAACAGGGAATATGAATAATTACTTATGAATGTGTTGTCCTAAAGATAATTGGTAAATTTTCATCCATTTTCCTAATTTTCCCTCCTTTTTTCCTCTGCTGTTATGAAGTGGGCAGGCCTATAATGGGGAAAGACAACATGCTGTTCTCAGTAACATACAGCTCCCACTGAATTGGGGCTAGTCCAATAGAGCCCCCAGTTGAGATAGTTCTGTTCTCACACCTTGATGTAGAATTTTGTGTTAGATCACCACCCCACAGATGTAATTTGTACACGCTGGCATTTATTGTGTTTGTCATTTATATTTTAAAAAAAATTTATTGTTTTGTTGTTTCTTCGTATTGGTTCATTCCCCTTTTCAGAAAAAACATGTTTGATAAGTAGCTTGGATATTGGTGCCATCATACAATATTTAAACCTTTGTTCAAAATATTCATTTCGTCTTTTATCATCAGATAAATAGATTTCATAAGGCTCAGTTGCTGTCATACAAAATGCTTATGCTTCAAAAAGACATGTTCAAAAAACATTGCCCATACTTTTTGCAAGTATTTACGAAACTGAGAAGTAAAGCAGGCTTTAAAAGTTCCAGCACATTTAGCCAATTCTGCAATATCTGCTCAGTGGAAAATAGGTGCTAGGAGTGTGAAAATTGCTTCATCTGAAGTTAATTTCATAGTCATGTAAATCAATATACAAAAGGTCATTTCATTTAATAATTGATTATGTGTATAAATTTCTCAAGAGCTCAGTGGAGGTAGTCCATGTGGTGGCCTGCGAGGATCTCCTTTGAAAGATGGATTGTCAGCTGTTGCTCTAGAAAAACACAGGCAGGAGGTGAAAGGGTACCAAGAGCAGATTGAACATGTAAGCACATTTAATGTATTAATACTGTTACATCAACATGCAGTCAAGAATGTGCACATTAACACCATCCATTTGTACTGAAGAGATATAATAAGAAACTTCTGCATGTTTTTCTCACTCAGCAGGATTTTTTGTTTATATTCTGAAATACTTCAATAGTCATTATTAAGCGTACATCTCTCTTTTCACAAAAAATGTGAGTTTCCAAAAAGTGTGATGGACGGTATGCTTTCTTTAGGTCATATAATTAAAACACAGATGTTCACTCTTATCATTAAAATCAAATCAACTGATATAATTTTGTTACATTATTTCAGATTTATTAACTCATTTTTGAATCAGACTCTTTTATATTTCAGCTGAAGCAGCAGATCGTGGATGTGACAAAGTCATCTGATAATCGTTTGATGGAAATGGAGGTGGAATTGGTCTCTTGCCGTAAAATGACCACTGAATTAGAGAGAGTTTTGGAAGCTCACCAGCTCAAAGCTAGAATAGAATGCAATGCTCTCAAAGATCTACACTGCCAGACCCTGAAGGTATTTATTTGAGCTTCACTACTTTCCCCTTTGCAAAAAGTGTTTTGTTGCCTCAGAATCACAAATGCCTATATTCAACAATATATTTTGAGAAAATCACATTTGAAATTTTTGATCGTTCTACAAAATCCATTTATTTTCTTTCTGTATGAGATATAAATAGAATATACCTTATATTTATCTTGTTATTTTTACAGCCTAAATTATGATCGTTATGAGAAAGGAATTAGTCATTTTCCCTCCAAAGTGATAGTTTATTTGAATTGTGTTTGCATCCTGTGATTGCATTGATTTTTGGGGAAATAGTATGATTCCGACATATTGTGACAATATTTCGTTCCTCTGACTGTAATATTGCTTTATATGTGTTAAGTTTCAAAGGTAACTGGCTAGTTTGCATCAGGATGTGAAGTTAGATTATGAATATTTTACGAATTCATTGATGAACTCTTCATTTTCTTTACTGCTGTCAGCTACCATGTGAAATAGACTACAGTGATAGAATTTGCTCTTTGACATAATTATTCATGACCTTTTTTTTTGGTACTGCTACTGTTGCTGATAATGTTCTGGTCCTTCCTTCAGGTAATGACTACACCTAAACAGAGCAGTTCTCCAACCACCCAGGACCAGGCAGTCGGGGATATTTTTGATTCTGAGCCAGGCATCACAGACTGTATCTTACCTCAAGATCTGGCAGAGGGGGAGCATGATGCTCTGATGGAAGAGATCCGCATGCTGCAGATGGAAAATGGAAAACTGAGGGTAACTGATTGGCTTTGTGTTCTAATTCTAAAAATCTTTATTCTTAATTGGCCAAGTTGAGAAGCTACCCTTTTTCATTTCATATATTTATGATAATCATTGTTGTTCATGTCTGTTCTCTAAGGTTTCAGGCTGGAAGTGTTTTGAAAGTTGTCTTGATAAATCTAATGTTGTTGAAAATGTCATTGTTAAAAAGATATAATAGAAAACGACAGAGATGTCATTTGATAGCCATTTGAAATTGTTCATTCTTAAATTTTTAAACTTATTTGATCTACTAGTACAATAACCCGCTCTACGAATGGAGCTTTTTTAATCATGAAGATATTTGTGTTGGATGACAAAGTACAAATATTTAGAAAAACAGCTACAATGTCTAATGAAAGAAGGGAACAGAAGGGGCTGTATAGAAATATAAATTAAGAGCGCTGGGGAAACTGAACGAAATAAAACGCATGTAAGTAACAAAAGGGTTACTATACAACAATATCACTGGTAAAACTTTAAACACTGTAATGCAAAAACTAAGTTAGCATTGTAAAAGTAGGGGGGGGGGGGACATACAAAATATTACATATCGGGGCATACAAAATATTACATATTGCGTTCTTTTTCTTTTAAACCGGAGTTTCCCAGTCAACGACTGAACTGAGTAGAAATCAGGTTGACTGTATGCTACGGGCTGCAATTCACCACACTACTGTCCCCCACCCCCTATCATCATACAATTTAGATCAAACACCCTCACGAGTTTATTATTCAATTATTATTGCATTTTTAAAATAGCGTCAAATATAATAAGCTTTTTTCCAATTTATATAAGCAGAAACAGCTCTTTATGCAAGAATTCTGTGTGCCGAATTTCAGATGGATCCATTCAATAGTTTTCAAGTCCATAAACCTTTTATGGGTTTTGTTGCAGGTTTATGATATCAATGGGAGGTATGTAATGTGTTTCTTTAGCTGCATTGGCAATTTAAAAATGCTTGCAGAGGTGATGAGGAGTGTTTTGTCTCATTTGATAGAATGTTGATGTTTCTTATATTGTTTGATATAATCATTTTGCCATAGGAGCGGATTGATGAATATGAAGCTGACATGTTGCGACAGAAGCAACAAGTGGAAAAGCTGGAGCTATACAACAAGCAGCTCTCTTCAGTAGGTTGTTTCATCTCTGTTTAGCCATCTCTGTCTGTCATCCTCTTACTGTTTCTTAAAAAGATCTTAACCCTAAAAAGATATACACATTAGATGAATAAAAATTATCGGCAATATAAAAAGGTCACTATTCCATTCAGCCACTTTAAAGCATAAGCTACTAGATTCTAAATCTCCAAAAAGTATATTGTTATCATAATTTTTAAAGTTGGAAATGTCCCCTGTTCAGTGAATGAAACATGTTAGTTATTTCTTATGATTGCACGTTTGGTCATATATAGCAGTAGTCTTTATAATATTCCTTTATTTTGTTTCATGAAAAAATGTCTTACTGTGTTTTCAGGCTGTTCTGGAAAAATTTGTTTTAAACCAGAACCAATTCAAGTTCAGAGAAGAGTTGGTCAAGCTTTCTTTTTAAAATTGTATAATCATAGGTCAAATTTTATTCCTCCGATTTAAAATTTCCTTTCTTTTTGCTGTGATTCTAACATAGAGTCAATAATGAATGAAAAAAAAATCTTATCTTTATATGGAACCGATAAGCAGCAGAACTGATGTGTGTATATCTGGTTTGTATGATGAATGACGGACTTATAGTTTTATTGTTGTTTTAGAACTACAAAATTATGTGGATGTATCAATTTTTACACTAATATGCTCTGTGTAAAATTTATTTGCCACTACATTAAGGTTCTAGAGAAGGAAAGGGGAGAAAACACAGCTCGCAGAAATGATTATACCGGTGCAGTGAATACACTGAAAGAAGAGATTGACACCGTGAGGAATGATCTGAAATGTGAGTTGATTTATATCCACACTGGAATATTGAGATAACTTTGAGAAGGGTTTTCATTTTACGAAAAATGTCTTAAAATTAAGACGACTGCCCACAGGCAACTAATCAAATACACCAAAAAAGTTGATAAACAATGTGAAGAATTTTGAATTGAGTTAATAAAATGAACTAATATGGCTAGCCAAATTTTCCAGAAGGGTCTTGATAAACATGCCTTTCAATTTTACTTAATGTTCTTCATAACATATTTTGTATTGAAGTGTAGCTTCCAGTACTTTATATTTTATTTGTCATAGCTTTGTTTCTTTTTTTTTTTTTTTCCTTCACTGGATTTTATTTTTGCAATGGTTTGGGGTGAGTGCAGACAGTTTGTTGGGAACTATTCAAAATTGTTCAACTAAATTGTAATGCTTTGGGGAACTGTTATTACAATTTTTTTTTTTTTTTGTGAGATTTCAACTTAAAGTGTTTCATCTTTCACATTGCAATTAAATGAGATTGGGAAGGAAAGTAGAATCACACTGAGATGTTAATATCCGAAATATTTTCAGTCAGGTGATCTTTACTTGATTGCTGTTTTGCATCTGTAGTTTTAATATTATGCTGTGTGATATTTGTATCAATTTGGAAATGACCTTTCTCTTTAAAAGAACTTTTTTTTTTCCTCCACCATTTTATTCTTCAAAAGGCAAGAATTTGTTTATAAAATGTCATCATGTTTTCTAGAAGGACTACATATGAATGTGATTTTCATCAGATGTAGATTGCAGTTGCAATTGACTATGTATTATATTAAAAATATTCAACTTTAAATGTTCACATATTATTATTATTAGCCTGTGTGCTCAGTGAGATAAACATCTCACAGAGAATGAAACAGAAAGCTTTCGTCCCAGCACTTTTCTTTATTATTCATCTGATTATCCTATCACCATGTTTATAATTTGAGAATCACAAATTGAGTTACTTTAATCAAACAGATTTTCAACCATATTCTGTTTTGACTGATGAGTCATTCTAAGTTCAGCATTGTCCTTTCCCTTGTCTGTGTTAATTATTTTACCACCAGTTATATACTTTTTACTTTAATGCTTCAATATTGCAAATCTGTCTGCTTTTAACAAAAAAAAAAGTACTCCCATTCTCTGATTTGACTTTTTTTTTTTTTTTTTTTGTGTCCAGTACTGAATGATGAGAATACAGATCTGCACCTGGTGCTGAAATCAGCAGACAGACAACTGAAAGAGGAGAAGGAGAGTCGCAAAGCAGCCACTCAAGCTTACACTTTGGAAATCCAGTCATTAGAAACTAAGGTCAGTGACATCAGGTGTTACATCCCTAACAATTTCCTTTGCTCTGCAGTCAGTACAAGTAGTAGTACATTTAACATTACCACTCAGTAATTGTCAGTTTTTGTTAACTGTTTATTCATTGACAACGAGCATTCACAAAGGCAAAATAATAATAATAAAAATTTAAGCAGTTTTTTTTAGGCTCTGGTGATAACTCTGCAGTAAGCAAAAGATTGTATTCATGAAAAGATGTTTTCAGTCTTACCCTTCAAACATCTTTTTGATAAATTGCACAAATCATTTTTATTGTATGAAATGGTATCAAAAAGTAAATATGTCCATTCTAATGTGTTCGACCCATGATCATTCAACAGTAGGCCCAACCTACTGTCAACCAGGATTTGCTCCCACTGGCTGCTACATGCATTGGTAGATCATCACTATTTCATTACATATAGGCAAAGAATGCATAAAACACTCGATTGTGACCTCTTCTAGCAATATCATTAGTCCTGATGCCAGGATTGGACATTGGATGACCACTCTGAGGCAAAAAAAAAAACTACTGATCATGCAGATTATCAGTGTAAGCTTCACAAGGTGTCCTATAATAAACTACCACATCCTATAAATAGTAAAACTTTCCATTATTTCTTCTGCTTCAGAGCTCAGTTGTGCACTGTATGCCATAGTAAAGGTCAAGACATTCTTGATTTGGACAGAAAGAGATATGGGGACCACATATAGGCCCTCAAAAACCTGGAAGTGACTCAGTGGGAGCCCTTATAATGATGGGGGGTAGGAAACAAAATCCGAGAAAAGTTATGCCCAGAAAGCCAGGAAAAGGCAACAAAAGACACAGAAGTCATGGAGAGAGGGATGTTATGTAAAAAAAACGGGCTGTTTTGAGGCAAAAAGCTGAATAGAAAATTCCCCATGTCAAATTTTCCCTGAAAAAAAAAATTTAAACGCATTTTTCTCAAAACCCGCTCTTTTGTCAGTATTTTGCGATCTACTTTTTTATTTCTAAACTGATTCTAATGAAATCTGGTATACATCATTTTCATAGCAAGACCAAAAAATGTACATAAACGCATCCCATTCAGTTCCTAGGTATTGGAGAAAAATAAGTTTCTAATATGAAAAAAACTGCAAAATTTGAAATTTCACCACATGGATTTTCAAAAATGTCTAGAAAATTTCGTTTTGCATACAAATGGCTGAAAATATGTAACTTTTTAGATATGTCAAACAATGTGTTCACCAAGTTTCATCACGTTGCGTTAAAATTTGGTGGAGGAGATCGATTTTAAGGTTAGCCATTTTAGAGACACCAAAATCCAAGATGGTAGTGTTTGCCATGGCAACCATTTGAAAAAAAAATCACATTCAGGATGCTGCTGTTGTCCCCCCGTCAGCCTTAGCTTTTAAATAAAAATATTTTATTTCTATACATTTTCCAGCTTTCCAAAGCAAACATTGATCTGGAGACAACTACTCGGGACTATGAAGAAGCTCTGAAAGAACTGGGCACTCTTAAGGTTTGTACTGGGTATCTGCAAGAAGATTTTTAGATAATAATTATCATCACTGCTGTACAATAATAGCATAAGTCAATTTCAGCCCTTCTGAGATATCTAGAACAGCCATTTCATGAAATATTAATGCCATTATGATTCTGTTGAATTTATACAGAATCTGTTCATACATTTCTATTTCATCTTATAACTCTTGTACTCAGAAATGCCATGAAATGTCAGTTGTATTTGGGCATAAATCTGATTTATGCTATTGTTGTAGAACAGTGACAGAATGTTTGCTGCTCATCTTTGAATTTGTCAGAGGTCGTGAAAGATGTCATATATATTTATACATTTACTGAAGATTCTTAACAGAATGACATAGATCTCTCTTAAAACAATAAATAATATATTCCTGTATTGTTTCTTGTATAAATATTCTGATAAGTCATTCCTATATCATGAAAGCCCACCCATGACTCTGCCTCAATATGAGCTTGATACTGTTAACTTGATGCGGATTGAAACAAAAAAATCAAGTATTGGATTAGATTTGCTGGAAAGGATATGCAGATTTGTATTTCATTTGAATTCAGTTCCATTTCTGATAAACCTGAAAAAAACTCTGGAAAAATCGGAAGCCATTTCTAAAAGAACCATGGTATTCATCAATCTTTACAACTTTTATTGATGCCTCTGTGATTTTCAGGAGGAATTGGAAACTGCCCAGGTCACTATCTCCTTCCTAGAAAACCATGCCCTTGAACTTGAGGATTCCAGAAACCAAGAGGTGAAGAAAAGGGAAAGAGCAGAACAAGAGAACAAGGTGAGAATCAATGATGAGCAGATGGAAGGTAATATTTTCAGTTTAACTGTTATCAGATAGCTTTCCTTTAGAAGGTTATAAATTTCTAGTCTCTCACAACTAGAACCCATGATCCTTGGTCATAAATTCTTCAAATTTTCCTTCCTAAACTTAAATGGCATAATAGTATTTGATATGGGCAATTTCAGTTGTTTAGATTCACACACATATTATGAGTGTTTTCCTTCTATGAAAGAACTACTTGCCTGCAGACGATATATATAATAGAACTTCTAGTGCACACATAATAGCAGAATGCAGGTAAATTATCCCCCTTGAAATCTCAGAACTGACCTGTCAGCCGGGGTCAGGCTGTCAACTAACTGAGTGAACTGCTTGGTTGGTACTGCCATGATCACTGTAGCTGACTTACAGTGTGGAGAACGGAAGAGAAAAAAAGAGTTTTCCTAAAACGTCAGTGAGAAGTCATAATCATGTTTGGTAATGAGTTTTTAATTTGAAAAGGACAAAAGGATAGAGATGGAGATATTGACTGTGATATAAAAGGAAATGCCATACCATGGTCTTGTTTTTGGTTACAGCAAAAGTTTTTCGAGGTTATGAATTTTGTACATAAATGAATAAAACTAATCGTTTTGTTTGTTTATGTTTTGTTGTTAACATTATTTACAATTAACTATGCATGTTTAACATAGCATACAGTTAAAGAGAGCATGGTTTAAAGGAGATGACAATGCAGAGATTTCTTATGCTAGCTAGGCCTCATATAATGGTTAAGAGCTTAAAGATTTTTGTTCTAAGTTTATTTATTGTGTGTGAGCAGGCGCTGCGGGCTTCATCTGGAGAGTTGGACAGCTATCGTGAATATAAAGAGCAAGCCCAGGCTGACTTGGAATCCAAAGCTGCTGAGCTCGGGGTAGCACTGGCTCACAAGGTGGAACAAGAGCGCAAGATTGAGCAGCAGGAGAAAGCTATAGAGGAAAATAAGGTGAGTGTTTTTGCATATACACATGTGGGTGTATGTGAGAGAAAAAGGGAGTGAGATTTGTCTCTGTATCATGTAATAAAGTTCAAGAGGAAAATACAGTTTTCATTTTTGTGCATAATTCTAGTTCTTTAAGATTCATTCTTTTTTGTGTGTGTTTTTTGTTTGTTCATTTTTTTTCCCACTGTACAATCATATGTTAGAGTTGAATGTTTCCATTGACTTTATTCAATAAACAATTGAATTTGAGAGAGAAAATGGGATTTTAAGTTTCCTTGAGTTGATTAATCACACAGTGAATGTCTTTGTAAAATTTAATCAGAAACTATTTCAATGTATGAACATTTATTTTGTATATTTTTATTCTGCAATGAATTGTTTGCTAGTAATAATTATTGTGGATTACTAAAGAGTATAGAACTTATGATGAATAGATGTCCCAAAATAAAAGATCAGGGGAAGACTGCGAGGCTCTCAGAATTTTTCCTCTGATAAAATGTGTATACTTTGCAGCAGTTTTCAGATGAAAAAAGACAACAGACAAATATCACAGCATATCTCATAAATCATAAAGGGATCTTAATTCAATTTTTTTAAAAATTTCTTGCTTTGGTGGCAGATAATTTTGTGTGATACAAAATGGCAATCTTCTGACACAATGTCAATGATGTATTCATGTATTATCCCAAGACAAAATAATAATCTGTCGGCCCAATGATTATACAGTTTGGATAGAAGACACGCTAGAGGATGATATTGAGCATTGTTGATGTGGTTTCATCAGCCTCTCACTACTATTGTAATAATAATTGTATTATTTTGTGCAGGAAATGATTTCCAGCCTGATGGGAAAGCTTCATGAAATGAAAAACCAATGGTCAGGCAGTGAGGCCTCCAACATGGCTCTCCGCTCCGAGCTGGACAACTACAAGCAGGAATTAGAGGATCTGAAAAAAGAACAAGAGATGACCCAGACACAGCTGACCACTGCAAAAGAGGAACTAGCCGCTGCCAAAGAAAAATATCTCACTGAGATTGAGAAAAAAGATTTCGAGGTCAGTAAATTATTAGGGAACCAGGGGACTAGGGATCATATGACCCCTTGACCCTGGTGCACAGTTCAGATTAGAAAGAAAGGAATCCTGCCTTGGCTGTAGATCTAGATTGAGGTTGTACTTAGTACTCCTAAATATGTTAATTGTTAAGAATCCACAGCTGATGATTTAGAATGTGGCTGAAACCTAGTTCTGATAGTTTAAAATTTGTATACCCTAACCCAAACTGTAGGCGTAGAAAAGAGACTGTCAAACACCAGTGCCATTTCCATGGGGACACTATTTAAGAATTGAATTGATTTGATTTACTTTGGTCATGTGACAATTTTGGACATTTCAAGTAGAACATGGCCAGATACCTTCATAATTTCCTACCAGATTTATTCCTATTTGTTTCCCAGATTTCAAATTTACAAGAAGACCAGGAGAGTATCAATAGTACTGTGTACAGACAGCTTGAAACCATAGCGACGCTTCAGACTCAGTTAGATACTAAGGAGGTGAGATGATAAAGAGGAATGAGACTAGTAGTTCAGAGATAATGCATGTTTATTTCACAAATGAATCTGAAAGTAAATTACCTTCATAAAAACCAAATAATTCTCTGTTTTTTTTTAATCCTTATTAAGCGTTCTTTAAAAATTGTAAGAAAGAAGATGTGCAAGAATAATTGATTGACATCATCAAAAATGTTTGTGAAAAGCCAGAGGTGGAAAATATTTCTGAAAGTGCATTTCAATGCTGAACAAATTTTCAGGATGACTGACATATAGTTAAACATTGCTGTTTCGTGAAACATCTTGATAAACAAGATCAACTGTCAGATGCTCAGATCTCTGTAAAAAACTGCCATTCTGATATAAACAATGTTTCAAATAAAAAAGCCACTTTTGTGTCAGTTTCAATAATGAAACTATGAAACAATGTAGAGGAATATGAGCATGGAAAAAAGAATGATGCAGTGGGCAATCATTGTAAAGTAATACTAAATTTTCAGGCCTATATGATCCTTCTGTTAGTAATAGTAATGAAACTATAAAAAGATGCAGAAGATATAGAATGAAGAGCATACGGGAAAAGAACAGTGCATCAAAGATCATTGCCATCATGATCTTTGTCCTCATTCATGGTTGTGTTGGCAAATTGGGCATAGCATAGATATTTGGAGATCAGTGTTATGTGAATAAATTCTCCTAGATTCAATTTTCTATTGCTTAGCTGGCCAGAAATGATTTTTTCCTTTGGAATTTATTTATAATGTTTATAATGCTTTTTTATGTCTCTTGTTTGCTCTATTTGTTAAAATTTAAATTTTAGTTAATTATTTTTTTCTTTTGTGCGTGTCGAAAACTTATTGGATTTCCTTAGAAGCGTTCTTGATGATCTGTTCTTACAAAGGTTCTATAGGGGATGTTAATTCTGGCACCTACATTTTCTGGAGGTACCTGCAGAAATCGCATGAAATCAGGCATCTGTTCTTTGTTTCAACTTCGGCCATTTTGGTTGTTAATACTGTCACGGACACCCACAGCTGTATTTTTTATAGGTTCAGAAAAAAGTGGGTGATTATCACACTTTAGTCTCATGTAGCTGCAGACAAAAGAAGTGTATCAGCTGATTACTCCTTTGTCTCTCCTTTGTTAACACGCTCCCCCTCTTCATACTGGCCCACATTTTTATGTGTGTACATTTCAGAACAATACTTTTATAATCATGCACTTCAATTTAGGTACTTGCAAAAAATGTAGGTTGCAGTATAAACATACCCTTACTTCATATGAGCCTACTATACATGGAAACAGTGATAAGATTAGATAAAATTTGTTTGTCCTCAAAGGGAAATTCCTTTCGCAATAAATGAGACCACAAAGAACAACACTGACACCAGCTGGAGACTTCGCAAGGCATGTAGATATGGAAATAAGCCTCTGAGCCAGAGTGGAACATCAGCAAAGCTGAGCCGTATGAACATCTGTGGCCACCACTGGCTGTGACCCTCTGGCCAGATCGGCTTTTTTTTTTTTTTTTTTTGAAAAATAGGGAATAAATTTTTTTTTTTTTTTTCAAAGACCCGTCGAGATAACCACCAACAAGGAGGTTGAAAGACGTAAAATAACCAAAGACCAAAGACCTAAATGAGACCTAGAACATAGTCATCCTGAATTATGTTATGCTTTGCTATACAGCCCACCTAACATAAGACATCAATGCATCAATGTACGCATATAGTTTTCCTCAGCAGTTTTGTTCACTCTCATGACACATTTTTTTATCTCATGCTCATTTCATTTCATTTCCTGTCCAAGTGCTGATGCAAAAAGATTCAACACTCTCAATGTTTATAAAACATATTGTTCAAAGTGTTGAATATATTAAATAATTTTAGTTTTCATGTAAGATACAGCTGTTTATTCACTTTTGAGTGAGTGAGAGAGGAGTGATAACTGACCAACTTTAATTAACTATCATGAACTGTTGAATGGCTTGGAGAATGGTTGAAAGTATACCAATGATTCTTTCAGAGTCTTCTCAAGGAGACCCAAGTCTGTGCTGAGGACTACAAATATAAGGTATGTTAGACTATTGATGAAGATAAAACTGCTCTGTTGGATATGTGAACTTACAATAAGATATCGCATGATCATAGAAGAAAAACCTTCAAAGTATCAACGAACTGGTCTGATCAAAGACTCACTTGCTCTATAGATTTTTCATTTTTGAATTAACGTCTTAATAACAAATTAGGACAATTACAAAGTACTCATTCTGTATTGCCTATTGTCCTCAAGGGCCATTTCTTGACATGAATAGATATCATTATAGAATGATCTTTCTGTGGATTCTACTGGCACTTTTATGTAAGGTTAAGCACACGATTGGAAAAAAATCATTGCTTATTTTTTTGGAAGTAGGAGACGGTTGAAACTATCAACAAAGGTAGTAATTTGTATGTGTGAATGAGACAGTCGTCTGCAGATGGCTGAAAAGTGTAAAAAGACTGTAGCCATATGTGTGAACTGGAAATTAGTCATGAAGTGAGATAAGATGATTGTGTATATAATGTGTAAACATAGTTGACACTTCTTGTTCGTAGTGAAAGGTTCAGCCCATATAGAATGCAGCAGCAGCCATTTCTTTGTTGGACACTACTTAATTCCCCACAGTCATTTTTTGTGCCAATGACAATTGCATGTGCCATCTACTTTCCACAAAATGTTTATGCATCATTGTATTATAATGTCCATGTTATTACCATGATGCTTGGTCCTTGACATAGTGTTTAGCTAATTTGCTTTGAAGTTTTCTTTTGTCTGGACAGATTTTTTTCTTATAAGAAAGTAAAATCATATTCAGGTAGCCTTAGAAAAAGTACTATTAATTGTATATCAATGTAAAGGCAGTTGAATGAGCAGTTGGAATTTGCATATTTTATGTGCTGATGGAGGGATATGGATAAGATTTTTCTACATTTCATTGTCCCCTCCCCATAAAAGAGGTTATATGGTCATACTGAATATTCAGCATTTCTAGATCTAGATCTGGCTAATGTTTGTTGGTGATGATGAGTAAAGAAAGAAACTTTTCACTGCATATTGAAAAAGTAGTGCTGCCAATCTTCTTTTAGTGGCAACATACATAGTACTATGCATTTTAAGAACTTCATTGTCATTTTTCTTGGCATTTAGACAATTTCTTTAAAAATTCATAGTGAGATCTGAAGATTTTCTCCTAATCTGTTACATTAATTTGTACCAGCAGTCAGTCACTATAACAGTATATGTCTTTCTTGAAAGCTTCATCAGGCAGACCAGGCCTTACAAGAAGCCTGTGACAGATATGAGGAAAGGCTGAGAGAGTTCAACAGTTCTGATGAAAATAACGATGGGATTAAAAAGAAACTTCAGCAGAAAAACATTGAATTGGAACAATATCCTCTTAGGCTGTCTTATCGACCATCATTTATGGGAATTGTTTTTTTTCGTGGATATTTAGAGATCAAAGTTATCTGAATAACTTGCCTCCTGATTCATTTTGCTATTGTGTAGCTGGCCAGAAACATTATTAACTATTTTTTTTTTTCTGGCATTTGTTAATTATGCTTCTTTTGTTTCTATTCTTTTGCTCTCTCCCTCTTTCTTTTTTTAGCATGTCAAACACTTGCTGAATTTGCTTAAAAGAATTCCTGATGATCTATTCTTAGAAGGACTCTTTAACTTTTGACAAAAACCAGCTCACTCTATATTTAAAGTCTTTTACATTTTCAACTTCATACATTTTAAGAGCCTGTTACTGGAAAATAAGATGATTGGTTGCTTTTAAATTTTTACACATTTATGGACTATAGTCATGAACGTGCAACAGTCTTTCAGTTTGTTTGATGATGTTGGTCACTTAGTTTTAATTGTTTTCTTTAATATGATAAATTCAGTAAAACAATATGAACAGTTTTGCAAAAGAAAATCACACAACTCGTCTGAAAAATGCTGAACTTCTGTTTGGCACTTTCACATTTTCATAGCATGTTGCTCAAAAACTAGATGACTGATTACACTTTCTCGCTTTTACCAGAACACAGAACTGTGCTTACTAGCATTAAGCATTTGCACAATTGTTGAAATAGAAGTGCAAAGCAGAAGCATTGTTATAACGAGTTCAGCTTTATGTTTTTCTTTTCTCTCTTTTTTTTTTTGAAACTTCACATTGCTTTGCAGTATCAAATAAAACATTAAAACTATGTGACCATCATTGTCAAACAAAACAGAAAATCATTGCATGTTAATGAGTACAGTCCATGAACATCTATGTCCAGATGAAATTTATAGAAAATTTCATAGTAATCGGTCATTTGTTTTTTCGCAAGACCCTCTGAAAATGTGTGTATTGAAAATATGAAAATATGTAGTGGACGGAATGATAAGATAAGATAAGATTAACTTCATTTCTCCTCAAAAGGAAACTCCTTTTAAGTTATTGAGGCAAAATATGTAGTCATCCTCAGTTATGTTATGTTTTTGATACACAGGCTATATTTTTGGAACTGATTGCAGTGTTTTCCATTTCATTCGTCCTGTTTCTATTTCTTTTCCTGTCTCTCTCCATCTTTACCTGTCTGTCTATCAATCGTTCTGTCAATCCATTCATCCATCCACCCACACATCCATCCATCCATCCATTCATGAATCCATCCATCCATCCGTCCATTTACTGACCTATCCGTCCATCTATCCACCTATCTACATACTGTGTACATAAACTTGACAAAGACTATTTCGTTGGATACTGGTGAATGACGTGCCAAGCACGTATAACTACTTTTCATATATGTGTTTTGTGTAGTGAAACAAATATAAGTAATTGTAGAATAATTTGGCTGTATTAGCAGAGGAAGATATATTTATTTTCATATTCACTACCGTTATCCTTTGCTTTTTATGCAGCATCTGTTTCCATGTTTATTTTTATTTTTAGCGAATCAAGTTATTGTCTCTTTTAGAATGTAATTTCTAAGTGTTGTGGCGGTAGTTGAAGAAAATTCACCTCACTTTTTGTTTAGCAGACATTGGCTGGCATTTGTCTCATTATTTAAAAATATTAACCCATTCACTGTCATGAGAGAACCATTACACTGTTAAGAATTTATTTTAGATTAATAGGTGGGTACCAAAAAAGTGCATAATCTAAGTAATGATAGGCCTTTTAGTTGTCAATAATTGACAACCAAGCGAAGCCAGAAAAATGCTGGCAGTGAAAAAGCTAATTTTTTACCACGTCTTTGAGCGAATACTTGTTCCTTAACATGACTCACATTGCATCAGAATTACAAGAAACTGAATGTGATGCTCCTGGAATATGAGGAATCTCGGAAGGAAAAAAATGAGGAAACTGAGATGCTGAAGGTAATTTTATTTTATGTCTGTGATCTGTTCATTGATAGTAAAAAGTGTTGTGTCAAGCGATTAATGATACATTTCATTGGTGGCACAAGAAAACTGTAACTCTGCAGTTCTAAAAGTAGAATGGGGATGGCAAACCTTCTGTAGTTGGAAATATGACTCTTGTTGTCGCCAGCTTTCTTATTTTGGTTGGTCTGCCACCCGCTCAACTGTGGGGGGGGGGGGGGGGGGGGGGGGAACGTCCTGAAATATGGTTTGTGCTAAAAAAAATGAGATCTTGGATTTTTGTTTTCGCTTAATAGTCCTGCCTTTTCTGGATGTAAAAATGGTATTAAAAATGGATATGTCAGTTCAAACGTTTTTGACCCATCTTCATTCAACGGATCTCCCGGCCTTCTGTTAACCAGAATTGAGATCATCTGGCATCCTCTGGATGCTACGTGAAGTGGTAGATCATCAATATTGGATCAAATACAGACAAATGTGCATTTCATTGTGACCTCTCCTAGCAATATCTGGAGCCACAAAGCCAGAAATGGACATTAGATAACCACTCTGAGGCTGAACAAAAAAAACAAAAAAAAATTCATGGTCACGCACACTATCTGTGTAAGCTTTCACCAGGCGTTCCAAAATTAACTTTCAAGCCCTACAGATAACCATTACAGCTCATCTATTATAACCAAATACATGTCCCAAGATACAGTGACAATGAGGACATTTTACATTCAGTGGCTCAGACTTACAAACTGTTGGCTCTGTGTGTTCTTAACTGAACACACCCTAAACTCAAGCGATAAATGGACTTTTTTGAGGGCCTAGTGACTATCAACCTGAGTGAGTACGGATTTCAGAGTTGTATTTCCTATCATCAAACTAGATCTACTGATGCACTGGATTCCCCCTATTGGATCACATTTCTAGACCTCAGTGACCAAGTTACTCGATAATTTGTCAAACCGGTCTCTTAGTCATGTTCCCTCAACAAATTGAGGTGGGTATACAGTAACAGATACATTAAACCACCAGACTAAGTCAGCGAGCCACCTTAATCCACTTCAACAGGCCACGATCTGATTCCTTGACGACTGGGAATGTTCAGAAATTTGGCACTCTTAGGGGTCTATCAATATAGAGCAGTGAGCAAGAAAAAAAAAATAGGAAGGTAAAAAAAAAAACTGGAATGAAAGAGAGAGAGAGAGAGAAAGAGATAGAGAGAAAAGAAATGAGAAGAGAAAAAAAGTGGGGGAATGAGGAGTGGGACAAAAATAGATAGATAGATAGATAGATAGATAAATAGATAGATAGATAGATAGATAGATA
>JBCEWB010471547.1:0-11882 GCA_039654565.1 Peronia peronii | reverse complement strand
GCAACTTAAGTGGGGACAGGCTTTTTGTTATGTCACTCCCCCCCCCCCCCCCCCCTCCCGCGACTCATTTCCCTCTACTGTTTTTTGTGTTTTGTTTTTTTTCGTTTCTGTTCCAGGATCCACCATGGAGCTTTTGGGAATACTGTCCAAAGATCAATGACTTTTTACAAGAGCGAGTGAAAATTAGAAAACTTTTCGTTTAAAACAGGAAGCTGACGGAACGGGGAAGAGAGGGGAGGGGATAGAGAAAATTTCATGCAATGTCTCTGTGACTCTTACTCTGTCTTTCTTTCTCTCTCTCTCTCTCTCTCTCTCTCTCTCTCTCTCTCTCGCTTTATCTGCATGTCTCTTTCTCCCCCCACCCCCCCCCACCCCCGTGAATCTCTCTATGTCTTTCTTTATTTCTCTCACTCTTTAGTTTTGTTTCTGTCTCTCTTCTCTTTCTTCCTCCACTTCTGTAGCTGTCATTTCTAAGATTTAATCCAGGTTGACATTGTTGAAAAATATTCAAGGACTGTAGGCCGAGAGGTCTGCTGACATTGTGCTCTGAACTCGATTCAAAACAAATCGATTGAAATTTGAAAGAGGCAACGGATCAGCTGCAGAATCAAATCTCCTGACATATTATACAGTAGGAGAACTGGTGGTAGTACGTATGTGATAATTTGAATGGAACATATTTTCCGACGTCATCATTTAATCCATAGACTATGATTATGGTATAAAAGTAGGCCTTTCCACATCAAAGGAAATAAACATTGACATGCAAATTCAATCTTTGCATAATTGAGGTTAACTCTATAGTATATCTGGGCATTAAAATCGGTATAACAAGATTAAATTAAAATTAATTTTCTGGCTTCTCATGTAAGGGCAAGTTTATGCCATTCCTTCAGACATTTCTCAATTTCTGTTTTACTCAAGTGCGCAATACCGTATCTGATAGAGATCTACTTCTCACTCATGAGAGCACGAGACACCTAACATAATACTCAGTGGCTGTTATCTTTTCTTCCTTCAATCTTAGGCATTCTATTGACTCTATGTAACTCTTTATCTTCTGTGACACATTGACAATCAAATAATGGACATATACTTCATTTTGTATTCCGTGCGCCTTAATGCTGTCTGTTTATACGTGACAGTTTCTTTTGTTTTTGGTGTTTTGGGGCTGTTTTTTTTTGCTAGCATTAAATTTTGCAAAACTGTCTTTTGGCACGCTATGGCTGACCTTTAAAAGCGCTATATGCAGGCTATCAGTTCTCAGGTGAAGTGAATATAGAAAAGAAAAGTGTGGAATGGCTGTCATTCATATATGTTTTTGTATCTGTCTAACGGTGCATCAGTAAAACAATGGCTACATTGTACTATAGATGATGAACGTGACTTCCAAGGATGAATGTGTTTCAATGTACATAACAAAGATCAAATTCAAATAAAATAGTTACTTACTGCAGACGATATAGAATCATCTTCAAAATCTTCCCCATATGAACATGTAATAAAACAGTATCGAGAACTTTATTGATAAAGATAACATGTCGTGTAACAACTAACACTGCTTCAGTGAGTAGCATTAATTTATATTTTCATGTTCAGTGAGGTACAAAATACTTTTGTGTAATTTGTGATTAGATCTGTGAGTAGATGTAGATGCATTTTGAATGTCCGTATAGATTTGTGCGAACATTATGTGTATGCGTATGAAGATAATGACGAAAAATAAATTAGCCTCTGATAAAGAGAAAAAACGTCCTTGATATAATCGATGAACATGGTAATGTCAATCTTTCTCCTATACACTGTGCATTTTACTCATAAAAATTGTATTGTTACAAATTCATCGTTACAATGTTGCAAATTGTTTCCAGTCAGTATATTATGTGTTCCAAACAGAGCACGGAAAACATCTTTTAATGTCCTTACAACGGGGATTGTTTTTGATCAGCGCATTACTTTCCCTTTACAAGAGTTGTTGAAGAAACAGTAAAGAAAGAAAAACACACTTTTCTTCTTGTCATTTGAAAAATTAAATACAATTTTTTTTGCTAAAACTATTACAATATGGAGAAAACAATTGTCTTAAACAATGAACATTTCAAACAACGAGTGTAAAAGTCATTTATTCCCTTTCTATGCTGCTTGTTCAACACCCTTTGTGTCTGAGAAAGGGAAATAACAAGGCTGGTCAAAAACACTCCCCATTGTTAAGTCGAGGAACACTGAAACCCATTCGTAGTTCTTAATCACTATTTCTTAATCACTATCACCATTAATTTTGTGTCTGATGCAGTTGGCCAGGATAGTGCCAAAGTACTAAAACCTCAACTTTTAACGTTAATAACTCAAAATACTCTGCTTGCCACAGGCTGAAGAAGAAGCGGTTTGAAGAACTTACACATTTCCACGAGTATACGGATGGATATAAATCTTAAAGCCACTATCATTCCTGACTTTCCTTATGACATATTAATTATTATCCAATATCTCTTGTGAAGTACAGCAACTCAGTGCCTGAATCCATACAACCAACTTGGTCATGCGAGTTCTAAGGCGGGAGGGGGCGTCCTGGAGGTGGTTTTTTTTTTTATATTTAAAGATGGACTATTTTATCCTTTTCCATTCGGCAAATTACAGGAAAATGGTGAAAAAAAAAGACTTTCTTGAACGGTTGCCATGGCAACCCGCCATCTTGGCTATTAGCTTCTTTAAAAGGCTGTCTTTGAAATCTATCTCTTTCGCAAAAATATTAATGGCACAATGAAACTTGATCAATTTGTTGTTTGGCATATTACTGAAAATACTACAGATTTTCAGCCGTGCATGTGCAAAAAAAGAATTTTCGAGAAAGTTTTGAAAGTGTTATAATAATGAAATTTTACATTTCGTCCTTTTTCGTAGCAAACCCATTTTTGTCCAGAACTTACAAATAGAATGAGCACCACAAATGTACCTTTTTTTTGTCTCGTTGTGAAAATGATGTAGATCTATGCCAAATTTGGTTTGAACCGGTTCAAAAATAAAAAATACATAGCAAAATATGAAGAAAAAAAATCAAGTCTGTGAACAATGCGTTTAAAGTTTGGAAAGCTTTTTATTCAGCTTTTGGCCTCAAAACAACCTTATTTTTTCACATACTATCCCACTCCATGACCTCTCTCTCTCTCTCTCTCTCTCTCTCTCTCTGTGTGTGTGTGTGTGTGTGTGTGTGTGTGTATGTGTGTGTGTTTCCTTTTCGTGGCTTTCTGTCTATGTCTTTTCTTGAAGTTTGCTCCTGAACCATTATCATCATAAAGGCTCCCATAGAGTCACTTCTGTTTTCTTGAGGGCCTATTTCAATTTATGGTCTCCATATCTTTTTTTTGTCAAAACCAAGAATGTCTTGGTCTTCACTATGGCAGATAATCCAGAACTAACTGTGCTCTGAAGCAGCAGAAATGAACGAGAATTTCACCTCTTTCTGGAAGGTGGAAGTTCATTTTAAAATGCCTGATGAAAGCTTATACTGATATTCTGCTTGATCGTGAGGCAATGTCGTCTCAGAATAGTCATCACCCATGTCCATCCCTGGCATTAGGGCTAAAGATATTGCTAGAAGAGGTCATAGTCGAGTGTTTTATGCATCATTTGCCTGTGTCTGGTCAAACAGTGATTTAGTTCTGCATATAACAACCAGAGGGAGCCAAATCATAGTTGATAGTAGACGGGGCATCCCTTGAATGAAAATGGGTCAAATGTTATTATTATTTTAATATTCACAAAAGCCAGGATTGTTAAGAGAAAACAAAAGACCAAAATCGATTTTTTTTTCCTTTTGGGGGAGAAGAGGGAGAGGAGTAAAAACCATATGTCAGGACACCCCTCTCCCCCGCCTCCTCCATCCCCCTATAAATCGCACTCGGTCTTATGAATAGAGTTGGGCAAGATTTCGGGGCAAACCCAACGGGGATTCCAGCAGAAAGCAAGTTTACAACCAGGAAGTGAGGCAGACATGCGACGTTCGTAGTCTCTCGACAAAGCAAGGTAAAATAAAATATCAAATGATCTTAACATCAGAATTTGGCTTAAGTCATTTGACACATCAAGCTGGGTAGGAATGGGCTAGTTTATGCTTATGCCATTAGCGGGTACTGTCAATTTCGCCTTTAGGGTGTCAGTCTTACACTCCAAAATACTATCTGGGTCCAACTCGATGCCTAGACTCTTACTTAGCACTTCACACAAATAAGTCAACAAGGGCCTCCTTCTTAAAACCATTTTTAATTTCTCCCTCGTAAATAATCGTGTACCTCTGAACAAGATTTGATCTTCAAGTCCATGGTCATGATGAAAAACAATTATTTCATAAGATACTGATAACTTACCGGCAATCAAGTACATCAACACAATCACAATGAAGACTAAGCGCTATTGTTTCCATGATTTTGCCTCATTTCCGGTAAGAGCCGCAAGTCATTGGTTTCGGCCGGAAATACGTCAGTCTCTTTCCTACGTAATTATTAACACTACTCACTACTATTATTATTTAGAGAGTATCTAGGTTCAAGTTGGTTTTGAATCTGTCACTCATAGAGAAGAATTTTTCATCGACCCAAAAAGTTCGTCTCACGTCTTCGCTTGACCCTCTTACAGTAGTTAGGAAATTTATGATGAAAACCCAAATCTTGCCCAACTCTAATAGTTCAGAGACTAAAATACATTAGATTGTGATTGTTCCTTCATTTATATTTCTTCCTTACAATATTGCATTGTCCGACATTTCAGCTTGAACGGAGGAAAAGTCAACTTGAAAATTTCACTTAGCACTGAATTGATAATAGGAGACATCCTCTGCCTGCTACTGCAAAATAAACCCAAACTGATCGCAATAAGGACTAGAACAAGAGACAAATCCCCTTCAGGAAGCCGTGTCAACTATCTCTGAGTTTTAGATCATAGTGAAATCACAACAATCCAGATCTTTTTTGATGTGTGGGCAGGACACTAAACTTTTTCTGTGAACCACGACAGCTTGAATTATGTGTTGAAGAGTTGAAAAATGATGATAATGACTACACTCCTATATTCTGCTGATCAGTTCAGGGTGGCCTGGTTCCAGTTGGGACGAGAAAAAAGACAAGAAAAAAGAAAAATCTCACCCGTAGAACTCTGAGGTCAAATAAGGGCAATGGTTGAATTTTAAATTTAATCAACAACAGAGGCTGGGACAAAGTGCTGTGAACACCAAAGCCTCACGTACCGACAAAATGGCGCTAGAAATAAAGTCAGGCACCGGAGTTTCTCACAAAATCTCTATCGATCTTCTTACATTTGAACTGTTAAAATGCTGAGTGGGGGAGAAAACTTCGACTAGGTGTGAAGTCGGGCAGACAGGACATGAAAGCTTAAGCGATTCTTTTAAGTTGCTAGGAAATACTTCTGGCGGGTTGATTAACTTTTCTCTTCACTGGTTTTCCTCATTCCTATTGTTTATTCTTTGGCGATATTTGAAAAACATTTTTCAAAGCTTTGACTTTTCTATGTCAACGAAAGAGTATCTGCTGGATAAAGTTTGCCCCAAATCACTGGTTAGTTGTCTAACGCAGTGGATAAACCGGTGGACGAGTAGATGGATAGAAGAATGAGTAGAGTGAATAACTGTAGATGGATGGCTGAATGGATGGATGAACAGATGCATGCATGGATGAAATGATCGATGAATGGACAGTTATGCTGTCGCATGAACAAGTGATGTAACGTGGGAGGCTGTGAAAATGTTGAGAAAAAGGAACCAGAAGTTAGCATGAACGATGCATGAGATAAAAGAGAATGAAAATGGCTGAGGATGTTGGATGTAAACATACTGTTTGTTGAATATTGACAAATGTCTCCTGCATTATAATGCAACAATAAGTGTCCAGCTGATTTAGTCGGCAGTTTATAGAATCAGTATAATCACACAAAAATTTACCTAAGTATTAATGGATACTGCCTAACCAGATGTCTGCTTAATACGACTTTTTGACATGTAAACAAGGGTTGTGAAAATTGACTAAACTAATTCCAGGAGTAATGATATAGTCTGTATTTGTATGCGTCGTTTCTTGCTGCCCTGCAACCTAAAGGTTTGTGACGATCCTTAAATTTCACCACATGCATTCTGCTGCCAATTGTCATTATTTTCATCACATTGTCTCATCTCAGCTAAATGGCACTTTTTTTTTCTTTTGCGTCCTCAATGCACATTTCTTTTCCCCTGGATATTCCCTATATGCTTAGACATTGCAAATTATCCTTTATTATAATTTTATGGAGAGGGCACGAAATCTGTAATGGAGGGTGACAACAGCTGAGACCATGCAAAAACAAACAAACAAACAAAACCTATCCTCCGATAATAAAATTCTCCCAAACCATCCAGTGATCCGTCTCTCTAGTCAACCAGATCCCTTTGCTAGATTCATGAGAAATTTCCACACATTGTGAAGATGAGGGGAAAAAAGAGCCGTTCCCTTTGTGTTTGAAATATTCGGAACTAAAGATTGTGAAAAAAAATATGATATGAAGGAAGAAATGTCATTACATGATGAAATTTTCATTACGATACTTATTTATACCTCATGTGCTTAACAGAGTCCAGTAATTTTGTAGACTGGAGTGGGGGGAGGGGGGGGGGGAATCACTTATTGCTAAAGAACGTGCTTCCGCTTCTGTTATTTATTTGCCAGCCGTCCTTCTTTATTCCTGCTATAAGATGTTCTTAGCTGTTCCTTGTTTGATAACATTCACACGTATAGAAAATCAGCCGTAAAGATGGATGATTGCAAGCCTTAGGGTATGGCAGAAAATATATGGTGGTTTATCTTCTATATAAAATAGAAAAAAAGAAATGCTTTCTGTCTCTTGCATGTAGGAGTAATTTGCCTTCTTTTAACATGATTGTCAATACATGTATATCATATTAAATGACCAATTTGAGATGATTTTGTATACTTATTTAATTTTGTTTGTTTATTTTTGCTCGAGTGCGGTTGCAAACGGCAAAAGAGTAGACTTCTTTTATAATTTTTTATTGACAATAATTTCATTGCGGGCTGTATATAAATGTTATTGAGTGATGATGATTATAACCGTTTTCTCATTCTGCTTGTCTCTGAAAAACAAGCACATTGAGGGTCGTTGTTGTCACCATCGTCTTGATGATAAAGATCGTCATCATCCCCATCATATTATCTAAACGTGCTGAGACATTTTATATTGAATCTGTTGACAGAAATCGTTGACAGGCAACTAATCAAATGCATTAAAAATAAGGAAATAATAAATATAGGTATTAAAAATTAAACAGATTGAAATTGATAAAAATATCGATAACGATAAAATTTCAAAACCTGGCTGATTCTTCGACAAGGTAATTTGACAAATTAATATCATCATCATTAGCAGCAGCATCTTTTTATAATAATGTCTTAAAATATAAAACGACTGTCAACCGGCAGCTGACCAAATACACCAGACTCGATATAGTCGAAATATTTAAGAGTTGGTATCACTAGCCAAATTTTCTAGTTGGATCTTCGTCAGTAGCATCATCACCATCAGTATTACTAGAATTATTATTATTATTATTATTATTACTATTACCACAATTATTATCCCCAGGCAAAACATCGTTATCCTGCATAATGCTGTCTCAGACCTGACAGTGGGTGTCTTCTACTGTCCGCTGACGGCCGACTTCTTCATCCGAGGTTCCTGGGCCCACGGTTGTGGCAGTTTCTTTGTGTGGTTCACCTTTGTGTTCCCTCTCACCTTTCTCACCACTCATTCCATTCTCATGCTGCTAGCCATGCGGATACTGCCTGCTTGCTTCAGGTGATGATAACATCTAGGCATAATTGTAATGCCTAGTAATTGCAACTTCGACAGTACTTTATTCCAAAAAAGAGACATCGGAAAAGACAAGGAAAAAAAAAAGAAGAAGAAGAAAGTTCACACATACATATTTAACAGTAGCTGTTGTTATATTCGAGTAAATAATTTCTTTAAAAGGTTAGCTACCTAGATTGTGACTATGATTACTTAAGTGTATGTTTTAAAAACCAGAATTCATTGAAAATATTGACTAGAAATAATTGCATTCAAAGACAAAGATAACAATTTACTGTCATCATGTTATCCATATGAGCCACAATGCCTGTTAGTGCAAGTTAAGATGCAAGGCAAAGAGAAAAATAAGTTAAAGTAAAGAGCAAGCTATAATGTATTTACGCATATTATTCCAAAGCTCAACACTCACGCAACTGCTAAGTCGTGTATAATGTATATGGTTTCAGACGTTATGGTCTGGTAGTGAAGACACTTGCCAAAAACTGTCTCTTCAGTGCAGCCTTCATCGTCTTATGGTCCTATCTGATCGCCATTGGGGCCGCTCTGAGTGCTGGAAGACATGATAATGTCCACGTAAGACCAACACAGATATTTCGTAAATATAACTGTTAAACTCAGTGCAAAGGCAGTCACACAGACTGAAGGACAGACGGACTAATAGATAGATGGAAGGGCGGACGGATGAAGGAATGAAAAAGAGAGAGAAAGATTAGATAGGCAAGTTATGAAAAATACTTACTGTTAGAGCAAGCTAAAAGCAATCGTTGATTCAACTGGATACATAAATGCATGTTCTTTAATTGAAAAACAGTTCCTTCTTTTTTTATTAATTTTTAATGATCATCCAGTAGGTCTATATTTCTGTAGGTTTGTGTGACTGAGCATACTTGCCATATTACATAACCTGCATGAATTCGTGTACCCATTCAGATCGCCATCGCCCCACGAGTGATCTGCCGAGCGTTGGTGGCTTCTGAAGGCGCTATCGTCATCAATGTCCTGGTGTACTTCTTGCCTGCCGCCCTCAGTATGCTGCTGTTGCTGGCAAATGCGGTACGTTATTTTTGCTGCAAGTCACAACTGCTGCATATTCTACGATATGTAGAACGTAGTGTGGCATTGATATTCTAGCTGAATATATCAAGTCCATCATTGTTTCTCTCTCTCTCTCTTTCTTTCTTTCTTTCTCGATCACTCTCGCTTGCTCGCTCGCTCTTCCATATTATAATTACATGTATAAAGATCGACTCTCAAGACCACAGCGCCTTAAGTATAATCTCATGTGTTTTTAACCTTTACACTGTGCCTTGTCACAAATATGCATCTCTCCTGGTCTCTCCTTCCTCACACTCTGGCCAAGGCTTTGGTGATCGCATTCATGTTTATCCATCATTTCTTTGCTACGTTCAGTTTCCAGTCACTTCATTTGCTAACATTTACATACTTAGAAACTCATCCGGAGTTTTAATGCATCCTTTTGCAAAAACAGTGCTACAGATAAGGAATAATAACACACTCATGGCAGAGTTCATAGTGAGAGTGAGTCAGGAATAGTCATGCTCATATACAGATAATAATAAGAAGAAGAAGAAGAAAATAATACTTACTTGAGGATATCTGAAAATTAATTACTCTTGTGCTCAGCAAACACATTTTTTTTTAAAACTCAGTGTTAAAATAAAGATCGAAATTGAGACTGGGGGAAGTTTTCTCTCTTTTCAACTCGGTTTTTGTTGTTGGATTTATACTTGCTACATCTGTAATGAGAATGTTTTGTTTGATGCCCAGATACGTGAGAAGACCTCGATGACCACGCCTAGCGTGCAACTCAACTTAGAGACTGACACAGAGCAATGCACAGCCCTGCCCCTCTCTGTGCTCTCTCTGATTACCATCTTGACTTCGCTCCTTCCACTGCCAGCCTTCCTCATCACCACAGCTATGGCGGGCGGGGCTTGTCAGACTGGAAGGTGTCTGGCTTGGCTCCTTCCACTCGGAACAGTGGCTGATTGGATGCTCTTCGCCAAGAGCGGCCTGGTCCCTATAATCATTTTCATGGCACCGGACTTCCGGTCGGCCGTGTTGGGCGCACTGCATCACTTCCGGCGCCTGCCTACTTCCGATACACGTGACCTCGTGACAAACATGGACGATCCAGAGGATGACACACCCTTTTCCATGTAGAGCGGACAAATATATATATATATATCTATTAAATAAATATGTCCTCTGGCATTGAGAAGAGCATCACAGGTGCATTCCGACTCCTAATTCAACCCTCAACAGCCAAGGAAGTTATCAACAACATTATTGAGAAATAAAGTGAATTTTAATTCTGGTCTGGCGCCTTTGCTCCCTGTGAGGCTAGAACTACATGATGGGGATACCTGACAATTGTTATTGGTCTCAAGACAGAGGAGACAAGAGAATGAGGCTACAAAGTCCCAGCTGTGATTGGTTGCGAGTTATGTCTTCTTTTTACGTTTTAACAAAACTGATAACTAATGGCATAAAAGAAAACAGTGCTGGCAAAAATAACTTGGCAAATATCATCCAGCCAGTTGAGACCAATCTAGTCTTTTTATCTCTGTATCAAAATGATATTTTATTGTAGGAGTCATTATAGTAGCAGTTCTATGACCAGCATATGGACTCCTCTCTTAACAACACGAACAGTAACTCATGAAATGAAATGCTAAAGTTGTCTCAATATTTGACTGAGAAGAAAGAGGATGTTGGGGCCTAGATTTATAACCGGGAAATGATAACAAACCTTATGATGTCCAAGGCATGAAACATAAAGTATTATAAATATGGTTCGTGTCGTTGTAATCTACATCTTAAATAAAAGAGATAGAAATATTTCGCATTTAATCTCTTTGAGCAGCGCTGCTCGTTGCTGGTTCGGCCCTTGCTTGCCCGATGCAGTTTCTCGCAGTGCTTACAGAAGATCAGTTTTACAAGCAGTAGTGTAATTGCTGAAGTGCACTTAAGTCTTTGCCTTAATTCATGAGGCAATTGACTACGACTATTTTTCATAGGCTTTGGCTTCTTTGTACACTGTTGTTTTTCAACTGCGATAGTCCTTTGTAAATCTCAATCTTCACTAAAAGGGAGTGCTATAAAGGTGGTCTGTCACTGATCCCAGGACACATAAACATTGAGCGAAACAGAGCAGCCGTGTTCCTGGAAAAGAGGGAACTAAGAAAAATGGGCTCGTTACTGCTGAACTCCATTCTACGCAGCATCTGTGGGCGACCTTGAGGCTCAATGATGATGACCCCCGTCAGCAAATGACATGCCTGTGTATTCATTCGTCGGATATCATGGGTGAATCCAACAGCAGTACTTATCCTTGAGTATCAGTTTTGGACCTTTAAAGTGCTTGTTCCATCTGATAATTCCCCATAGTACACCATCATGAAAACATCCATTCTTTTGGTACAACATAGAGATAGGACTCGCTGAAATCTGATCATGAAGAAGAATGACGATACGGCGTCTCTTCAAAATACCCGCATTTCTGGTATTCTATGCCATTTGGTCGGTGACATCCCCCGGCTGTATATCAGAAGGCAAGAGATCCAATATCTATATTGCAATTAAAAATATAAAAAATTCTAATTTATGAATACTAACAATAATTGACGATAGTGGTAGCAATACCACAGCAGCAATTACAGTGAGTATATTTTTTCCGCTCTTGGATGGCACTGGATGGCTATATAGATGACTATATAGGCTTCCACAGAGAGAATTCTGACCCAGCCTACCACTACTAGATTATTGCGACAGTCAGAACTCTCTTGAGAAATCCTAAAGCATAAACAATATAAAAGCGATTCTCCTGTGGTGTAATTATTTATCACTTACTGTATCTACTAATATATTGACCATTTATAGTCAATGTCAGTGTACTATCATCATGGCCATTACTATCATTTTACGAAAAATACATACGACTGTCCAACCGGTAACTAATCAAACAATTAAAAAACTAAGAAGAGCAAATA
>JBCEWB010471436.1:0-19564 GCA_039654565.1 Peronia peronii | reverse complement strand
GATTTTGGCATCTCTAAATTGGCTGAATTTAAAATCTATCTCCTCCGTCAAATTTCAATAGAAACTGATAAAACTTGACGAACATATTATTTGACATAATATCTAAAAAGTTACGTATTTTCAGTCCTTCCTATGCAATAGAAAATTTTCTAAAAATGTTTGAAAATGTCATGTAACAAAAAATCAATTTTTTCCATTTTCTAATACTAAAAATCCATTTTTCTCTAAAACTTGCCAACCGAATGGGCCGCGCATATGTATGTTTTTTGGTCTTGTTATGAAAATAATGTATAACAAATTTGGTTAGAATCGGTTGCGAAGCAAAAAAGTAGATAGCAAAATACTGTCAAAAAAAACGGGTTTTGAGAAAAACGCGTTTGAATTTTTTTTTCAGCGAAAAATGGGCATGGAGAATTTTTTGTTCGGCTTTTAGCCTCGGAACAGCACTTTTTCACATACTAGCCCTCTCTCTGCAGCTTCTGTGTCCATGGTTGCCGTTTTTTGGCTTTCTGGGCGTATCTTTTCTCTCGAATTTTGCTCACTACCCCCCATCATTATAAATGCTCCCATAGAGTAAAAGCTGGGTTCTTGAGGGCCTACATGTGCCCCTCATATCTTTTTTTGTCCAAACTAAGAGTGTCTTGACCTTTACTATGGCTTATAGTCCACAACTGAGCTCTGAAGCAGCAGAAAGAAAGACAAATTTTCACTATTTATAGGACGTGGAAATACATTTTAGAACGCTAACACTGATAATCTGCACAATCAGCAGTTTTTTTTTGCCTCATAGTGGTCATCCAGTGTCCATCTCTGGCACTGGGATTCATGATATTGCTATAAGAGGTCATAATCAAGTGTTTTATGCACTTTTTGCCTGTATATAATCATATAACGATGATCTACGACTGCATGTAGCAGCCAGATGGAGCCAAATCCTGGTGGACAGTTCTGCCATTAGAAAATGGAACACAATATCTCTGTACCTTGAAAGTGCAAGATGTTGTGTTTTATTTCCAAATGGCAGAGTAGGCAAGGCCTACCGTTGAATGACTATTGGTCAAACATGTTAGAATGGACATATCCACTTTTAGATACCATTTATATACGCAGAAATGGCAGGGCTTTTAAGAGAAAACAAAAACCCAAAAGCGCATTTTTTTAGCAAAATCCGTATTTCAGGACGCCTCCCCCCCCCCCCCCTTAATCACAAGTGCGCTCATTCTTTGAAACTGAAGTAGTACAACAATGGTGGGTTCTTCAGTAACAGTTTCGTGTTCAGTTTTTCTCTTATTATCCTTAAATTTTTGTAACTGATCTCCCTTATACCCTTCGCGGTCAAGAAGAAACATCTAGATAAATGATTGTTGAGATGCTGAGGTAGGGAAAGAAAGATTGAACACAGAGAGAAAAGATGAGAAAGGATAAATAAGGGATACAGAAATGATAGAAAGAAAAAAAGGAGAAAGAAAGGACAGAAAGAGAGACACTGAGAGTGAAAAAGAAAGTGCAAGAGAAACACTGAGAGGAAGAGGCATGAAAGAAAGATAATAAACGAAACTGAGCGAGTCAAAAAAGTTATAGCCAGCAAAAAGAACTGAGATGATAGACAGAGCAAATCAGACAGAGAAATAGGACACTACAGACAGACTAATATGATAATGTCATAGTGACAAGACTATTTTTTTGTCCATACTTTCATATCACTTTGCAAATTATCCTCCTTGAAACTTTCACTTATCACCACAATCATCATCATCATATGTATGATTTTACGACAAATGTCTTAAAATTAAGACGACTGTCCGCCGGCCACAAATCAAATACACCAAAGAAGTTGAAAAATAATATGAAGAATTCTGAATTGAGTTAATAAAATAAATTAATAACGCTAGCCAAATTTTTGAGCCCACTTGGCTCTTCGTTGGGGCAAAGGAAGGGTGAGGATGTATAATAGCCAGGAGGGAATAAACATTACATGTATGATTATATCGAAGACAGGCCAACTTTATTTAAGACACATGACTTCTGATGTTTTAAAATGATATACTACACATTGTTCTAAGACGTTCCAGGGCTCACAGTGCGGAGGATCACATTGATACATTCCACAACAGACATGACAAATACAACATATACAAAGTTATGAATTTTCTCTTATCTTTTGTCATGAAATGTACACGAAGAAAACTGAGCCTGACTCTTCAAACTATTTTTATTTACTTGTCGTAATAAGCTTTTTTGACCATCGGCCAAATTACTTCTCTCTGCCAGTGTAACACAATATTGTAAAGAAAGAAGAAACAAAAAATCACCCTTTCTCTAGTTATTTGAATCCTCAGTAATAGAAATTTTTTTTAAAAATCATATGATGAACAGGTTTTTTCTATTTTTTCATAATTTTTTGCTTCACATATTTCAAATGCTAGGTCAGAAGCAAAATTTTTTCTTTTCTTTTTCCACAATGCTTATCTTATATATACCTCTTGTACTTAGCAATGGGAACTAAGCTGGCTGAAAAAATGACTCAGTAAAGTTCATATAACACGTCCCTGAAGTTCTCGCTTTGTAATACAATAAATTATGAAGATAAAAAAAGATCACGAGCGGTCTTGAACCATACCACCAGGATAAACATTGGGGGTTCACGAAGACATTGTCTGAAAGAATTCTGTTTGCATATTGTTAAATTTAATTGTGCATGTTATGTGAGAAATTTAATACTGTTAAGTGTGTTGAGAACATAGAGCATAAATTATGTCACTTTGCAACTTTATAAATAATATGTAACTACAGTCTTCCATGATATATTCTCCAGTGTTAATTATTAGGTATATAAAACATGGTGCAGTTCAGTAGGTAATTAACATACATAGATACTGACAGTGTCATTCTGAGATCTGAAACTCCAGTCAATGAATGAGTCAGTTTAAGTTAAACATGTTGCAATGGCTTTCTGTACCTGAATCAAACACAGTCCCTTCCTCACTTCTGTGGTAACGTCTAATGATACACAGCAATTGCTGAAATCTTTTCAACCTTATGTAATATGCTAGCTTTCTCAGATAGTTCTTGTCTATGTGCAACACTGGATTCTCTTAATAAGCAAGCATTCCAAACAAAACCTACAGATGCATGATCTCCAGCTGAGCAGCTTGCATGCCAGTTCACTTCCCCCCCCTCCCTTTTTCCCCTCACACAGAAGGAAAAGTCATGTTTCTTTCAAAGTCAGTAAATGAAAACTGAAGTCTTACATAATTTTTATTCAAGTGCTCTCTTGCTTTCTCCATATGTAAGTAAAACTCACTTTCAAATTGCAAAAACATCACTCTGTAGAAAATAGCGTAAACGGTTAATTATGTGACTGCAACAAAGTAATTTTGATTTTTTTTTATTCCATAATATAGTCTATGGCTTATTCAGCATTTAACTCTTAAAAAGACACATCTTTCTACACAGCTGAAAGTTCACTACTTAATGAACTGAAAGTTAGTTTCACATTCCGTATCTTGCTTGGAACCAAATTAATGTAACTATATTGACTGAATGCAATGCGCATTGTACAATTAATCTCCAAACATAGCACAATAATTAGGAGAGTTAGTAACCGGTCTTGCTGCAGTAGAAAAAAAGGAAACTATTTCCAAGTTGTCTTAAATTATATGTCAAAATATGACAGTGTCATATGTGAGAAATTGCTGTCAAAATATGGGAGAGTGTGAGATAAGACCACTCCAACAAAAGAACTTGAGAAGCCGTTCAAAGTTAATTAAGAGAAAAATAAGACAGAGGAAATAAAAATAAGTAAGCAAAACTGCAAGCAAATTAAACTGTCACACGGCAAGACTGAGATATAAACTGATGGATTAAGGAAAACAAAGAGGGGTGAGAAACAAAATGTGCTAAAGCAATCTGGCAATTATGGACGATGAAATCTGGTCAGAACTACCTGTCAATGGCCAAGGGCGATCACTCTGAACCAATGCCAGCATGGCATCGAGTTCTCTCTCAAATTCATCATGGGGACGCAAATCTGCAGGTGGAAGGGAGGAGGGAAGTGACGGGGAAAGGAGGGGAGAGGATGTATAAAAGCCAGGAGGGAATGAACATTACGTTGTTAATATGATTAGATTTTTACAAACCAAAGTTTGAACGATGCAGAAACATCAACAATGAAGTTCATAATGCATAACAGAGATGGAAAACTTCACAAGCTAATAAGCAAAACTTCACAATTTGGAAAATTCTCATCTTTTGCTAGCTGTGGCTGCAAAGTGTGATCAAACTACCGAGTGACTAAGGTTGAAAGAAATCATTCAAACAGTAAAAGAGAAAGCCCATCTATCTGGACATAAGCTGATATAATGATAAAAACATGATAAATGCTTGGAATTTAATGTATAACTGTTTCATAGAATAAGGCTGCAATCTTTCAAGTGAGCAACAGAAGTTCTGAAAATTTAAACATTTGCAAGAATATACAACTGAAATGTTACTTTGTTTATTCCAAGTATTTTTCTTTACATAAACAAAGGGTATGCTGAGCACTTAAACTGATTAAAATTTACATTAACATAAATAACCTTTCCCACCTGAATTTTTCATGAATCATTGAAACTCAATAAACATTAGAACTTTTGAGATGAAAACATGGAAGTTTGATACAACAGACATATATACAGAGTAAGAGGAAAATATAGGAGAGAAAAAAAAAAGGGAAAAAATCTGGAAGGAGAGCTAAAATAAAATGGAAAGAAGAAGAGAGAAAAGGAATAGTAAGAAAGAACGTATCTTGCAAATCTATACTTCAAGAAGGTGAAATGCTCTTAAAGAATGAGAGAGTGGAAAAGAGAATTGCCAAGGTCAAACTATTTCCCAAGCAATTCGGTTTAAACAACCAGGCATAGATCCAATTCCACACCTCCTAAACTACAACTACACTAAATTTTATTTTTTTTTTTTTAAATGTCCTCAGCAAAATTCCTTCCTTCTTCTGGCCTCCAAGGCTACTTTTCTTTTCTTTCTCCAGTACAAGGACATAACTACCTAAAAGCAAAGTTGAAACAGACGTTCTAGGTGGCATGGAAAATCCCAACTCTCTGATTATTGATTGGCTAACCAGGACCAGACTACTGACATGCGGATTTATAGTTCTTGCTTCCTCTAGCATACATCTACACTAGCTTCCTTTCTCCTCTATACAGAGACACTGGTATCTAAAAGCAAAGTTGAAATAGGAATTCTAAGTGAAAAAGCCCACTCTCTGAGTACGGATTAGTTAACCTGCAACCTGACTACTGACATGTGGATTTATAAAATGAGGTATTTCGAGATCGGTCATACGACTGTGGGCCTATTGCTCTCTCGCCGATTTGTGCACATGCTCTTGACAAGTGATGAGCATTCAGATATGTTCACATTATATAAACAACCCATGTGTGAGCCATGAGCCCTCCATGATATGACAAACCTCGAAATACCTCATTCAATGTGAAAGTTAATATCACAATGCTGCACCATAACCCAGTAACAAATGGCCTGTTTTGAATCTTGCCAATGCTATTGCGATAGTGATCAACACTTTGCTTGGTTTAGATTCTGATTTGTCACATGACAGAGACACCAGCTCTTTTGCTTATGTAATGAAATACATTTTGCTGGGAACAGTTTATACTTCACTGGCCACAACTCAAATAAACTGTGCAAATTATTATGCAACAGTACCCCAAAAATGATACACTTAGGAAAACAAACATGAAAACATCATATTATAGTACAAAGTGGTAGCAAAATTTGCTAAAACTTCAAACAAGGGATTTAACTTAATTGAGGTATATTTAACTTTTTTTTTCCCTAGAGTTCTATACATTTTGTTAGCAGGCTCTGTATTTAAATGGAAAAGAGCTGACATTTTGCACCTCTATTTACAATCTACTTTCAGCCACCACAAAGCCATGTCTTTAATGAGCATACTCTTTAGTGAGCACACACAAGATTCAAAACCAGCCTTTTCTACACTAACCTATTATCACTGAAAGCAGCATTTTAAAACAAGATATCCTGGACTATAAACTATAACACAAGCACAGAATTTGACTCTCAGAACAATATCAACAAAATGTATGCTCTTGTAAATGACTCTATACATGTATTCATGAAACCTACAAATGCTACTCTACTAAAGATCTTTCTGCGGATCTATCAAGCGCTGCAGTGCAATAAACACTCAGTGAATCAGTGACTTTTCAACACAAACAACATGAAAAATTAATTAAAGTCAAAACTACTCAAGATGAAGGGTAACAAAAAAAAAGAGCATGATAAATATCACGATTAACAAGGGCTGGAATGCCAACAAAGCTGAACATCAACTGGCAAAAATCAAGGCTGTGAAAAAGAGCACAACTCCACATAAAGGTATTATATTTGGAGTAAGAGCTTCATGTTTTAGTAGACAGAACTTTTAAGTTGAAATGCAACGTGAATTAACACTTAATAATCAAAATGCAGCAGCGGGCACACAAATGCAACAAATATTAAGTTATTATTCAGTGAAAGTTTATTCTGATTATCACAATGCATGTTTCTATGGCAATATTATACACAGGCTTTGATTTAAATCAAAAGGCAGCCCCTGTCCCACTTAATCATGTCTCTTTTCTTTCTCTCTCTCTCTCCCTCTCAAAAGTTCCCTAACTAGCTTCAGTTTCTTATTTCCTCCATTTAACTCATCCATTTCCTACTACATGCATTTACTCATTCACCTGCATACTCATTCTTTCTTTCATACAAACTTCCCTCACTTACAAGCTCATTCATTTACTTCTCACTCATCCACCCACTTTCATCCTGTCACTCATTTATACTCACTCACTCATACACAGCCAATCTCTCTCATGAAATCACTCATGAATTCATTCACCCTCCACACATTTTCTCAACTGCAATAATTCACTCAATCGTACAACCCCACCCTGTCTCTCACAGTAATCATTCTGGAAATAGCTGACTCAATCCATTCTTGGAGTGATCTACTGAAACACATACACAGAACCACAGAGAGAGAGAGAGAGAGAAAGAAAGAAAAACAGACAGATGGACATACATCGAGACATTTAGTAGTTACCTAGATCCTCATCCTCCTCCCCATAACACGTGGTGGTTGCATCCAAGGAGGTCAGAGCGCTAGCAAGCTCTTGGGTCAATCCATTCATGGACAGTGATGTGAAAAAATCTGGCTGCTTCGGGACATCTTGACCCCTATCGGAGCCACTCCCATCAGCCCCCACTGTGAACCAGGGCTCTTCGTCTAGACTCAAATCTATATTGTCATTATCAAAGCTGTCACCATTTGAAGCATGCACTTTGACCAAACTGTCAGATGACTCGCTATGGACAACTTTTGCTTCCGATGCTGCACTATTCAAAGACTTATTCTCCTCTCTATGCTCTGAGGCAAGAAGGCCATAGTCAAAATCCTCCGCCTCATCTGCAACTAAATCCGATTTTTCGGGCACAAGCAATGAAGGACTATGGGAATTGTTCAAACAAACTAAGCCTGGTTCGTTCTCAAAAACTGAAGATGAACAGTTTTGGTTCTTGAGGTCCGAGTTGGTGGAATTCTCAATGGGTAGATCAACCAAGGGTGAGAGCCCTGACTGAAGGGACAGTCCATCTTTTTCCCTATCTTCCGCAGACTGGTGGGCCTCATCACCAGCACCCTGGTGTGAGAATGCTGCTTTAGATTTGACCAAGTCTGTGCCAGCTGGACCGTTGGTAGAGATGCTTCGAACAGATGACTCAAGTTCAGGGGCAAGCTGAAGGTCTTTGACTGGGCCCACCTGTTCAATTTCTCCTGCCACTGTCTCTGGTTCTGATCTTGTCAATGTGCTGGTAGCACCAGCAGGCTCAGCAGGTGAATTTTCTCCCCTGGCATCAACAGAATCTGGAAGAGAATCGATGACGACTGTTGCATATGAGAGATCTCCAGCATCTTCATTACAGAAAACTTCATGTGGTGGAGGGAAGTTCTCAATGGAGAATGGCATAGAATCTTCTGGGCATTCCTCCTCACAATCACCCCCATTCTCCACGGCAGACACAGCTACGTCGCTATTATCAGGATTAGCTGTGTTCATATTACTCCCAGCTTCTGTCAATGATGCACTGCCATCGACACCCGCTGAAGGTTCAGAAGTATCACAGCTGTGGACATCACTGTGTGAGGAACTGGCTACACTTTCTGGCACTGAACATTTCCCGGCATCTGTGCTCTTTGTACCAGGTTCTTCTGAAGGAGACACAGCACCAGTTTCACAAGCAGAGTCCTCAACAATGTCTCCAGCTCCAACTGCTGGGTTCAATTCACTGACAATGTTTTTGGTATCCTCGGCACTATCTTTGGTATTGTCACTTGACTGAACAACACAAGACGGGCCAACATTGTGTGCCAGCAAACTTTTAACATCGATGTCCACGTCGGGTGACACCAAATGTTTGACCGTCTCATCGGTCAGATCTTGTAACAACGAGGTGCTGGGACTGACGGACGTAGGTGAACTGGGATTGGAATGTTGGGACACTCCTAGCAAGCTCTGCGGTACTGATACAGGCTGAGAGGTTGAGAACTGTGGTAATGAAGAAGACGATGATGATACTGAAGAGGAGGAGGCCGGTGAAGATGTCAGTGGAACTGGTGAAACACTCAAGGGATCAAATGAAGCAGGGATAGAGCTGGGTGGAGTTGGAGACGTGGACAGGTGAGCCCAGGAAGGATCTTCGCTAACCCGACTGACAGAGAATATTTTACGAGCAATTTGTTTAGGAAAGTACTGGGGACTGAGAATCATCTCCCCTGGTGTCGATGCGGCAGCTGCACCCAGACGACCTGTATCTGTGGCGGAGGATCTGGGAGCAGTCTGTGGATTACTTTCTGGTTTTGTGATGGTGATGAGGCGGGGTGCTTCATTCGATGTTGGCAAGGGAGAGTCAAGCGATTCCTGAGGGTGAAGGTCAGTGTAAGGAAAGAGTTGACGTGGCCGAGACAAACCTTTCACTTCACTTTCCTCCTCTTCCTCGGAGTCAACATCATCGGCATCAACTTCATCAGTGTCATCTTTTTCATCATTATCTTTGTTTTCATCCATCATTTCCTTTTCCTGTATGATCTCTTCATCCGACTTTTCAGTATCATTCTCATTCTTCTCTTTATCTGTATCCTTGTCGATGTTGTTCTCTCGAACTTCCTCTTCCTCTATCACAGTGAATGATGTTCCTTCTACAGAAGACTCTTCAGAATTTGCTGTTTCCATTTTGGCAGCTGCAGCTTTGGCTTTCTCTTCTAGTCTGGCTCTCTCTTCTTCCTCTCGCTCCAAAGCTGCTTGCACATTGCGTTGCTGAAAGGTGACAATGTCTCGCAGGAGGCGATTCTGCTGCTCTGCAAAGTCTTTCATGCCCTGGGATGAAATGATAAAAATACATTTTGATACAAAATGTCAACAGAATTAAAACATGTATTATGGACTAAAGACAAAATATACAAAGATATGATTTTTTCTCTCCAAATTCACAATAGTCTGACAGAAATGTCAGCTAAACAAGGGCTTGTCTGGCTGAAATGGAAGTAGTCACATGACTTTGGGTTTGAGGCAGTGTAAGAAATGATATGACAAAATGAGACACATGACACGATGAAATCAGCCACTCATCAAACTGAGACAACCAGTGAAATCACTTTTTTTTTAACAACAGAGAGTGAATTTTTAACACATTTTTTTTCCTCAAAATCCTCCTATGCCCATTCAAAGATTATTGCAGAATTAAATGTGCTAAAATATATTAGGCAAAAGTAAAAAAATTGACATTCTTGACCTGAATGAGCATTAGAGCATTACAGGGATATATGAAACTGGCCACCCATTTTCTCACTAAATTCAGCTGCGCAGCAGGTCACCCCAGTCCTCTACAACTGCCAACATCTCAACTTCTACTCAAGACAGAAGAAAGATTTTGTCAGCAACAGTAAGGGAAATGAGAAAACTTTACTGCAGACCAATAACTCAATATGCTCAAAAACATGACCAGCATATGATGTCACAGTGTTATATTTCAAATTGTTAATCATGCCCTACCAATGTAGGCAATATATATCATGTTTACTTTTTACCTTTCACAATATGCAATTTGGACTCAAAAAAAAAAAAAGAAGACAAATACAGGATTATATATAACACAGATGTAATCAGGCTATCCCACTAGTCCCATAATATGGCAGCCAGCACCAGATAAGATTGTGCGGAAAAATGACAGTGGTTGACTGGAAAAGGACTCAATTGCTTACATTTTTACTCCCCTCCATGAGGACTCCTTTCCCAGGATTTGTTCATGTCATGTTGTGAACATAATCAACGTGAAATTTTCTACATGGCATATTGTTCCAATTCCTATGATTCCGTTTAAAGACAAAAAAATCTGAAATTGGTAACTGAATTAGAACTAGCCTGATTTGTCGACAATTCTAACTGATATGGACAGAACAACAATAAGAATACCAGTCAAAAGCAAATTCTGAAAATATGTCGGCAGCTACAAATTACTTACAGACTCTTTCTTAGGATCTTTGTCTAAATCTATCCGTGTCACAGATGTGTTGACGCGCATGGCGTGTGATAGTGCCATCAGACCACCAGTTTTGATGTCATTGTCTCGCAGATCAATACGTAGCAAGATGGTGCTGTCGGCAATGTACTCTGCTAGAGCAACAGCACCTGTCAAGGCAGATAGTACACAGATCAAGTCTTTAGAATTGTTCAGTAAGTTAAAAAAAGATGATGAAAAGCCATAAATAACAGAATCACAGATGGGAAAAGCATTATCCGCTGAGGTTTCAGCTGTGGATGTGAATCATCCTTCCTTCTAATGCTTTTTGTCATATTTTAGTTTACATGCATATATATATATCTATCTACATTACCTCATATTATGTGCGATCAGTTGTGTAAGAAATTCCCTTTTGAATGTAAAGCAGTCCTAATTTGTCTTAACTTATCTCCTGTTATCATCATAATCATTCCTTATTTGCAAACAGAAGCTTTAAGATCAGAAATAGGTCAATCAATTTTCAAATGTTCTGTCCATCAATGATCTTTCATGCTAAGTTCATCAGTTAGGAGTCAGACCTGGTGGTATCTGAAATCACACAGCCACTCTGGTCTGGGCAAACATACCTTCATCAGATATCTTGGTTCCCTGCAGGCCCAGTCGTAGCAAGGTATTGGTTTTGAGGAGGCCGTCTTTCAGCAAATGGACACCTTCATTGGTGATCGAGTTATGTCCTATGTTCAGTGTTTCCAGACTCGCTGTGGCTGCCTGCAGAACAATCAAAAAGCTCACAATGATTGACAGGCCTTACAATGCAAAGGATCCTACACCTGTTTTACAGTAGATCTGGCTCATATTTCTGCATCTTTCACAAATATAGTTCAGCTAAGGCAGGCAAAAAACATTGAGAGTGTTCACGTTATCATCCTCAAGGGAAATATTGGGTAACAAGCATGTACTGTAAATATTACAATTGGACAAACACTGCCTGATGCTCTATATCTCAAATCTATAACCACCAAATCTGCCAGCAATGATTAATTTAATTATGTCATGAAAATTTGAGTTACCAAATGGGCTGACTGATTATTCTTACAACCCAAAGATCTACTAATTTGTCTCCGAAGGAATTATCATCTTATGTCCCAAAACATTATATTTACAATTATACTTATTGCTTTGATTTATTCCAACACATGACAGTCATGGTCTCACCGAATCTTATTAGCTATTTGTTTCCATAAATGTTCTCAGTTACACATAAATCTGAGTGAACTATATCTTATAAACTTTTGCTTGAACTGACTGTCCATCACCTGCATTTACACAGTGGCTAAACTATAAACAGGGCAAATTCTGCATCTCTGTTCTCTTTTCCCCAGTCTTTTTTTTTTTTCATAAAACTTTCTTGTTGTTTTAAGCAGATGTAAACTTTTAATACAAGCTGTAATTTATTTCATGCCTGAATATATATAACAAGTAATTGCCCTGCATTCACTTAAACAAGCTAAATAGTGTAAATATAAGAGTATCTTTATTTAATTGTGAAGACAGTCAGAACTCACCAGAGCCCTTCCTAAGGCAGGCATGGCCGGATAGTTGATGGAATTATTCCACAAGACCAATGTATGCAACCCACAACCCATGGCCTGCTCCATTAGGCCATCACATATATGACTGGTACCCGGATCCTGCAGAATAAAAGAAATGACAGCATCAGCCACCAAGTAATATAATATGCAGTGCTGGAGATGGACACATTTCGTGAACGCTGGAGGACAGCCTGACAAATAAGATAACAATTGTCTCGCAGCCAGTCAAAATGAGACGTATGTCGATTTTTCACCATATGGGGTTTTTGGTATCATGTAATAGCTTATTTCATACCCCTTCAGTTGGTGAAAAAGTTTTGAGCTAGCTATATTCTAGCCAGAGATACTGCAGTTTGAAGAGACAAAGAGGGACACTCAGCAATGACCGAAATTCCGAGAAAATCGAGTTTAAATGAACGGTTGGACGCATAAAGTACATACCCACTTCACAAAAACCCACATTTTAATGAAGAAATATTTACAAATCCAGGGTAAGACCGAATGTCTTGTTCAGAAATGAATGCACTTTCAATTTCTGTGATAAAAAAAAAAAAATTTGATGTCTGACCCTCCTCATCACATTCGTAGCCCGATTTCTGGGTTCTAGCCCAGTGACTTACGTCTCATTTTGACTGGCCGCGAGACAATTATATGAAGCATATGTCATGCAAATGAAACAAACTAGTAATTGAATCCTCCTAATTTCTACAATATGAACCAAAATTGGACTCAAGGTGACTGAGTGATAAGACCACTGCCCCATTCCTGTTTGCAAATATGCTGATGCTCCCAGCTGGTACACATATTGTTAGTGCTTAAATGATTCTTCACACCTCCAGACATTCTACTTTTTCTTCACAATGTTCTACAAATATTTCACTGCCTCAAATTTCATTTTGGACTTATCCTTTTTTTGTATTGCATTTCTGATCTGTCTCTAATTACATGATAGATCCACCATAACATTAGTTTTTCTCTTCGGATTGGTGAACTGCTAAATAAAAAATGACATGAAATAAAACTGCAATCAGCCTAGGATGAGCACTTTCACAATGTTTGAGTTGCTGAACCAGGCATAAGAAAACACACTTATCTTCCCAAATAGATATATTCATCTGTTCAAATGCATTTTCCCCCACCAATAAAAGGAAAAGGTGTGTTTGTTTGCATGTGCTATATCAACCAGAATGAGCCTCTGGTAGAGACAAGAGTAGTGAAAAGAGAGGTGGGAATGGCACAAAATGAGTTGCCTTTTTCAATCAAAATGCTCTGAAATTAATCAACCTATACTCCTTGGCTGTTTGACATTGTCATTGCACATGATAAGGTGCAAATAATGACCCATATTGTATGACTTGTTCACAAGGTTGTGTGTTCCACAATGCAAACATAAGAGCAGGATGCCTCTATCACATGACAACTCACAATGTTAAACAAACGGAGCCTTGATCACAAGAAGATTTACGATAAGTTCACTATACAGCTGCAGCAGGTGTTGCAACCACTTGGGTTGATACATGACGATTACCCCATCCACTACCTCCTGAGGCAGGGAAACATACCACAACAACATGGAATACCTACCTGTAGATGGTTATTGCGAAGATCAAGCAGGCTCAGTTTATGGTTATATCGCAGGAGGTTTCCTAGCTGGACTCCGTCTGTGGGCATCAACTTATTCTCTGCCAGAAAAAGTTCTTGAAGGGTTTCATTCATCTTGAGGGCTGCCACTGGAACGTAAATAAAAAAGAAGAAAAAAAATGAAATAATTAAAATAGAGCAGCCCATAGTATTTCATGCAGTCACAAGTTTTTTTAAAACCATGTAACACATATGATAATTAGAAAGAAGAGTGCTATCAAAAGATGCAAAATCTATGCATATTGAGATTAATAAATCCTCAAAACTCAATGAGATTTTTCTCATGAGATTTTATTCATCCCAGGATTCAAAATTAGTGTCTGGGAGAATCTAGTAATTTGTTAATGTGGCACATGGGTACAAATACGTTTCACGAGGAAAGCAGTGTATCAAAATCTAAATATAAGTTAGGAAGACTTTATGTACCTACGTTATGATCAACTGAAATATTCTAAGACAAAAAGCAGTATTTGTTGCACTTAGGACTAATCGAGAGCACTACATGTATAGAACTTCATCTCTGCCATCACAGGGATGCATATAGAATTGTGGCAATGTTTCTTGTTTCCCTTGTTTTTATGCAATTCATGATAATTTTATAATCTAAATTTGAATGTGAATGTGTCTTGCATTTCCACTGTGTCTCATCAACTGTGAATGGAATTGTCTTTTAAGGACAAATAAAGTTTATCTCATCTTATATTGTTTTTCAAACATCTTGCAAGGCTTAGTTCAAGTTGACAAAAAAAAAAAAAAAAAGGGCAAGCAATGGACCAATTAAATTGTTGTTTCCATCAGAAAAGGTTATGCTGACACTGCACATGACTGGTAAAGAAGAGTGAGTTAAAGTTTCTGGACAAAGACCCACAAATAGTGATACTAATGACCAAATTTGGATATGGTCCAATTACCTAAAATGATGAGCAGTCGACCAGAGAGATTCATACTCTCCATGTGCAGGATGGTGAGGTGGCAGCCCAGCTTGAGCGCTCGACCAAAGATGGGGATGGTGCGCTCGCTCAAGTCACAGCTCCTCATGTCCAAATATGTCAGGCTTGGAGTCTGGCAAGGCAGGAAAGCACTATGTTAGATGCCTAATCCATATTGTAAACACAACATCAATGTCATTGTCAGATAAATAATATAAGAAATAAAGACCCATATTTCTTAAGCGGGAAAAAAAAGAAAACACAGACCAAGCATAAGAAAATGAAATACATACTTAGGATACTCATCTTGATCTCTTTTTATTTCTATCTTGCTTTTCCGTCAAAATGAAATCTGTATACTCACTTTTCACCATGCACTCTTATAACAAAAAATATCAATTGAATATGTTAAATTGTTGTTTTTCCTGCTTCTGGTTGGTTCTATATAATAATTTGGTGACAAGTCCCATGCAGTACTAGTTTGTGGCCAATGTATAATGGAAGAGCTTGTGGTTCCTGAGTCTCCTCTTTACTGTGAGTTTCCGCTTACTTACTCGTCTCACAAGCCTTGAGCATGCCTGCCAGCCTCGGGCCTGGATGTTCTTGTTGAAGGAAATGTTGAGTTGGCATGCTGACTCATAATACTCTATCATGTCAAACAGCGCCACAGCACACTGTGGAAAGATGAAAAAAAAAAAAAAGATATCAGATAAAAAAAACGAAATTTTGGACTTAATGTCATGAGACAATGTAAATAAAATGTCAAGTCTCACCATATTTTTAACATGAAATGACAACCCAAAAAGAGCATAAGCCTCCAATATACATAGTCCTGATTGATTTGAGGCCTGTGAACAAGCACAACCGAATAGCGATTCACCTTGTGTAAATATTCCGGGTGTAAACACGATGGATTGCATTGATACTGTGATCTCACATTTGGTACAAGAACAACTGCTCAAAGCATTTGTGTGATAAGTAAGTTTCTTCACATCAAGTTAGCTCATTTGAGCTGAAGCTGGAAATGTTAATTTAAGAACAGGATATCCACTCTCTTTTGGAAAGGAAAATCTGTAACTTTTGGCTTTGATATTCAAACCCTTTAGTTACTGCTGATATCTGAACAATTGAAAGCTATGGATGAAATTAACTTTTGAGAACTTGTCTGGAGATAGTGCAAAGGGCCAGAAATGCTGTTCTTGATTTTGTTTTTGTTTTTTTCCAATGAATGATGCAAAGATTGTTTTTGAGTTTTGCTACATTCAAACAAAATATCAACCATAATGAAAAGTTTTATGAATGACTAACCATTATGTGATTTTCTCACAATACTTCGTGAAGCTGTAAGCTTTTTAAAAACATTTATCACATATGATTCATTAGAACAAAATACTGTGTATACGGTCACTATTTTCTGCTCAAACCGGATGTGCTGAAGGAAAAATTGTCATCCTGAACAAGATCATGAGAGAATGAGAGGGCTGGTCAATCACTTTATAAATCTGAGTTCAGACAGGTGCATGCAGAATACGACGGCTTGATGGCACATTTCCAAGATCAGGACACATAATTTATATGAGGTAAAGAAAGAGAGGACTGGTAGCACATTCAGATCAGGACTTATGAAGTAAAGAAAACAGGACTGGTGGTGGCACGTTCCCAAAAGTTCCCAAAATCGGGACACCCACAAAGTAAAGAAAGAGAGGACAACAATGTGGGTGTGAGGGTAAACAAAGCAAGCTGTGTATTATGGAATTTGACCTTGCAGTCAGCTGACCCACTGAGCATCTCCAAAAATAAAGTGCTGACCCACATCCCAGTGCATCTATGTTACATCTATACCAGCGTCCTTCACCTGGAGTCATGTGACAGTGTTTACAATCATGCCTGACCCTGTTTACTCCTGTTATACCATAGGTCTATTTATTTCCCAGCCTTGTGACAGTGACCATGTTCTGTCATCATTCTTCACATTAAACTGGTTGTGTGTCTACATTTGTAAATATGCGGAATAGAAAGGGAGGGAGGGGGAGGGATTGTGTTGACAAAAAGATAACTGTATATTTATGTTTTATAATCTAGATCAGGATGAAATAGTCGTCCATAGGACGGCTGAAAGGTCTAAAGAAAACAAATATCAGGGTATGATTCTTGTATTTGAAATAACTTTGATAGATTTCACATTGAAGACAGGCTCCCAGAACAGATCCATTTATAAAAATTAAAAGGGTCCAGTTTTTGTTGGGAGAAAAAAACCATCAGATACCTACTGCTGGAAATGAAAAAAAGACTACTAAAATCTGTGATATAATAAGAATGACTTTCAAGACTTTTTTTTTAAATTTAGCCCTTTGTTTATGTTCCCTTTATGATGTCTTGGTCATCTCTTCATTTTGTACATGCTCATCCCCCCCACCTCTCTTTATCTCCTAAATTCATTAGCAGCTGATTATTTTCTTTTCACATTGTGTCTGACCAGATCTAGTCATCAACACAGACCTGCGTGGTTATGCCACCTTCAAAATGAAAATCACAATCAATTAACATGAGTTGTGAAAATGGCGTGGATAATGCCTGATGTTAGCAAAAGCTTCTGAATATTATGTATTAAAAAGAATTAGCACCATTTAATTGAACTATCTTTGGCCTGAGCCAAATCAAAAATATAAACCCTTAAGGACTCTCTGATTCTACAAAGACTTTGGTTAAAATCTTTATGCTGAGAAGATTTTTAAAATTTAAAATTTTGGTTCAACAGTCACTATTTTCTGCTTAAACAGGGTGTGCTAAAAGAAAAATTATCATCCTGAACAAGATCACCAGTGAATGAGAGGACTGGTCAATCAAATCTTCCCGAGTAAAACTGCTCAAGCGTTCCTACTGTGTTTTCCCTGTAGTTGGGCTGTAATCTCCCACACAGATCAATAACAGTAATGGGGGACTCTCAGGGTTTGAGCGATTCCGTAAAGTCCTGCAATGGTCATTTACACTGACTGTCTGAGCAGGGACATAGTGAGGATAATGGAATGGATCAGGAACACAACTTCATGACCAGTGCCCATTTCTTCACGTTATATCGTCTGTTTGATGTTGTTGTTGTTGTTGTTGTAGCTGTTGTTGTTGCTGCTACTGCCAATAATGTGCTGGGAATATAATGTTTGTTTGTTGTTTTGTTTGTCTGTGTTGGGGTTTAACAGCACATTAGCATGATCACGGCTATATTGTGCCAAACACGGTAAGATATGTTTCAAAAGGCTGATCAAATATATAGCAGAAGAGAGGAAAGAGAGCGGGACAGAAGACAGGAGAAAGGAGAGAGAACTGCATTCTATGGGAGACATCCCACTGACAGCAGGCTTTTGCCACCTGCAGGTGGAAGCAGAGAACCCACTTATAGTCCCCGGTCCCTTGCAGGGGATGGGAATATAATGTACTTTTAGATCTTAGTTGGCAGGGAGGCAGTCTTGAACAAGGTCTCTATTCTAATTTCTTTTTTCAATGTTGTGTTGTGATTGTTGTAGTTTGTTTTTCTTAAGTCTTTCAATCCAAAGAAAGTAGGATTATCTTGGCTTTTAGAAGTTGCCAATTTTTTGCTGAGCAATTTTGTGGGTAGAAATTTGAAATTTGGAAATTTTGCCCGGACAGCGGCACACAGCCTACTCTTTCATCGATTTTGAACTGCCAAGGGTTCTTTAACGTGAGTAACGTACCGGCGGGACCTCCGAAATATATTCGTCCTTATCCAAGAAAGCTAGATGTTGGGCTTCCCTACCCACTGGAAGCCAGGGGACCGTTGAGTCATTGGCAAAATGTGGGTTTTCGATCTTCGTGTCCTTCCATCCCCCAATGCAGGACCTGCGAGTCGATCCTGGCCCGTTTTCTCCGTGAGCAGACACCAAACCACAGTACCACTGCGTCCCCCCATATTGTTGTAGTCAGTTCGGGAAATGCCTTTAGATGAAAGAGCAAGGAGATATTCTTAGCCATTCTCATCTCTAAATTTTCTATTTGATATTGTTGTCAATGATGTGCTACAAAAATACCTTTACCTTTCCCAGCAAGGAGTTCTAAACTTGAGCCATTTCTCACCGCTACATTTTCTCTTTGGTATTGTTGTTGACAGTGTATTAGGAAAATATTTTTTTAAATTTCCCTGCGAAGAAGTTCTAATCTTAAGCCATTTCTCAGCTCTACATTATCTGTTTGGCATTGCTCAATATTATCTATTTGATGTTGCTGTACTTGTTGTTGCTGTTGTTATGTTACTATTATTGCTGTTGCTGATGATGATGTGGAAAGAGAATAATCTTATATTTGGCAACGAGGAGGAATGGTAGATCGTTGTGACCCACTCTATTACTTCCCTTTGCCAGACACGAGACTTGCTGAGCAAGCAGTGTAAAGAAGGAAAAAAAAATCACATTACTTCATGTCATTTCAAAGACTGATCACCGAAAAGTTTGATGAACTTGTAACAATGAGAAGAAAACATTTTCTGTACACCATAATGTTTGCAGGGAATTTTTCATAATGTGCATTTCAAGCAAAGGTCACAGAAATGATTTTTTTTCTCTTCTTTACTATGTTTGTTCAACATCTCAAGTCTTTATGTCTGGCAAAGGGAAGTAATAGGGCTGGTCACGACAATCTCCCATTCTTGAGCCCCTTGTTAATAATTTTTCTTGAATTGTACAGGGGTAAAAAAAGGAAAACTTAACAAATAAGAAATAAGGCGCCGTCTATTTGGGCCTATTGGTGCAGCTAGACCTGGAGTCTATTTGGGCCTATTGATGCACCTCTTTCTCT
>JBCEWB010471327.1:4292-19566 GCA_039654565.1 Peronia peronii | reverse complement strand
CTATCTATCTATCTATCTATCTATCTATCTATCTATCTATCTATCTATCTATCTATCTATCCGTCTGTCTGTCTGTCAATCTATCTATCTCTCTATCTATCTATCTATTTATCTATCTATCTATCTATCTATCTATCTATCTATCTAGCTCAGTTTGTCGGTCTGTCCTTTCGTCTGTCCATCCATCCATCCATCCATCCATCCATCCATCCCCCCCCCCCCTATCGAACAATCTTCTTACAACAGCAGAAAAAAAATGAAAACAGATAATCTAGCGATAATTATTACAACTAGATCCAGTGACCATGGCACATCGCCACAAACGAGGAAGATTAATGCACAACTGGTCAGGAGGGACCCCCACAACCTCACAAGGAGTTAAGGTCAAAAAATGAAAAAGAAAAAAAAAAAAAAAGAGAGAGAGAGAGAGTAGCTAGACAGAGACTGGGCTCATTAAAAAAAAAAAATATGAAAATTAATTAGTGTTATCCTTGTAATTTGAGCCTCATTGTCAGCTTATTGAGTCGGGTTAATTATATTTCTGAAAATGAGGGGGCTTGAAATTAAGACAGAAACAGGATTTCTTACTGTAATTATAACCGAGAATTTGTCGGCATAACAGGAAATTTGTACTGTTGGCAGTGCCAGATTGTGCGGGGGTGTGCAAGCGATTAGACTTGACTGGGAGTGGTAGAGAAAATCCGGAGATGGAGGCGTGCTGGTGGTAGATTAGGTGTGTGTATGTCTGTGTGTCTGCATGTCTGTGTGTGGAGGAGGGGGAATACGGTGGAAGAACAGTAATCTAAGAGGGGGAGTACAGAGAGGAGAAGAGAAAAGGCAGGGATCGGGCATGGGTAAGGATGGAGAGAAGGAGGCAAATGAGAAGGGGATAAGACTTCATTCATCCATCATTCACCCACTTACCTTCCAACCATCCACACACCTACCCACCATCCATCCGTCCATGCAACCATCCATCCACCCACCCACTTACCTCCAACTGTTCACCCCCTTTCCCTCTACCCGTCATCCATTCATTTTTCAGTCCGTCTGCAGATATGTCTGTCTATCCAACTCTCCGGTTATTCAGCCATCGTTTTATCCATCCATCCATCCATCATCTATCCATCTGTCACTCTACGCATCAAAAGAACAAACAAAGATGAAAGAAATAACAAAAATTAAAGAACGAGAGACAGAAAGAAACAGAGATAAGGCAAGACTTAATAAGCAACAAAAGAGCAAACGCCGCTAAGGATTACCTCATACTGAAGACTTGTTAGAGTATGGATTCAACTGTATCACTGTGATCTTTCTCCTTCACAAATGTCGTGCTGAAGCATATACGCTTTCCTCTCCTGAAAAGAACAATAAACATACACATTATTACACACGAGATCAACCCCCCCCCCCCCCCCGCGGGCCCGGGGTTTACAAGTAGGTTCTCTGCTCTCACCTGCAGGCGGTGTAAGTCCGCCATCGCTAGGATGTCTCACATGAAGTGCCATCCTCGACATTCCAGGACCTCTCTCTCTCTCTCTCTCTCCTTGCTTCTGTCTTCTGTCCCGCTTTCTTCCCTCTCTTCTTCTTGACGTGTAAACGTATCTTACCGTATTTGGCACAATATAGTCGTAATCGTGCTGATGTGTCGTTAAACCCCAACACAACAACAACAATAACAACACACGATGTCATATGAAGACTCCAGTGGAAAAACCAGATAAGTCACATTTTCTACAAGGGGAGAAAAACAGACATTAAAGTTTAGAAGTCTACAGTTTTTCACTGTATACCCTTTTTAAAACTCTCTTTTCAGTGAAACATCTGGGTTTCTTTTTCGAATTATTGTTCTGATTAACAAATCTTAGCGGTGTTGCTTTATAGCGTCCGGACAATAACTCATTTTTCACAAAAATGTGACTTACCTGGTTTTTCCACTGGAGTCTTCATATGCTTTTGAATTCACATACATTCATCATCAGCTACCTATATGCACATGCATTTGAAGGCTAAGACTGGAGAGCAACAGATGTTCAGTTTTTTCGTTTTTGTTTTTGATTTGTTTTTTTCCAATATTTTCGAGGTTACGGTCCATGGATTTAGTCCTCAAGCTAACCTAAATTATCACCTCAAAAAAAAAAAAAAAAAGATCAGGAAGAACAGCCACTCACTAATGTCCAAAGCAATGGGTTAAATCAATACTTCTAACAAACAAGAAGTAAAGACGTTTAGTAAAACCAAATTCCGGTTTTCTACATGTGTGGAGAGTGGTCATATTATGGTTCTTCCATCCTGATCTTCACTATGTACTGCCACGGCCAAAACACGGTTGCACAAGCGATTTCTAGTGGTTTTCGGACAAGTCAATAAACCCATTTTGCTCGTCAAAGATATGATTTACAAAAAAAAAAGTGAAAAAAAAAAAAAGGTAAAAAAAATCCCACTTTTGACTATTTCCTACTGGACATGGGCTTAAGAATTTTTTAAAATCTATTAATGTGTGATCTATATCAGCGGCATAATCTTCATTATCTACGGACCCTCCCCCCACTCCCCTCACCCGCCGGGGCCCAGAGTATATAAGTGGGTTCTTTGCTCCCACCTGCAGGCGGTGAAAATCCGCCATCAGTGGGATGTCTCCCATGGAATGCCATCCCCGGCGTTCCAGGGGTGACATCTCTTCTCCCTCTCCTTGCTCCTGTCTTCTGTCCCGCTCTCTTTCCTCTCTTCTTCTTGACGTGTAAACGTATCTTACCATCCTTGGCACAATATAGCCATGATTGTGCCGATGTCCTGCTAAACCCTAACACAAAACGAACAATCAAACAAACCAAGCGACCCCCAACTAAAAATGACTTGAGTAATTGTTCTATCACCATGACGATATCAAAAATCAAAGAAAAACTTTGAAAAGGGGCAAGGAAGCTCCCACAATCCCCTAGGTCCTAGAACAGATGATTTGACGATGATGTGCAGAGGTGCAGTTCTTCACGGAATTAAACTGTAATAACAACAATGATAACCATCATAACAATAATAATAAACAGCATTTACATAGCGCGTGTCCCTGTGCTTAGGAGGTTTTAAGCGTTTAACAATTTATTTATTATCCCCACAAAATCCGATGAAAACACTCACAGGTATTCTCAGCTTCCTGGAAAGCATACAAAGCGGCTGTCTGTTAAGCTCTGAAATCCTTATCAATCTGACAACAACATATTATTCTGTCTATAGTCGGGTACCCATTTAACCTGGTTCGAATCAGGAAATGTGTGTAAAAAAAAAACTGTCTTTCCCAAGGACAAAACGTTGGAAGTCGTCTGAGTTCGAACCTGGGACTTGTGACCCCGAGTCCGACGATCCAACCACTATGCCACTGACTCTATCACTATGTAATGACCAGGCTTAGCAGGACTCTTTGCTCGATCAGCTGCATCCTGGAAATGACACCGATCGCCGCCAATGATGGGAAATGGTTCCAATGTTTCAATCTATAGAAATTCTTAAATCTGAAGTTATTCTATCCTTCTATTCTATGCTACTTCCATCTATCTTACACAGTTTCCCCACTGTCAACCCTTTCACTGCCAGACGCCTTCAGATTCATTCTCCATCCTTTCTTCTCTATAATCAAAGGCTTTTAACAGTTGCTTAGGGCTAAGCATCTATAGCATTCCGAAATTCTGTGTTCTCCATAGGCAAAAGTCGTAGCGTAAAGGACTAATATAAATGAAAAATGCTTCTTCAAATGGCAGTGCTTTTTTTTTTTGTCCTGGCAGCCAAGGGATTAAAGTAAGATGCATGTTCAGTGTTGAGAGAATTCCCAGGCTTCGGTACCAGAGATATTTCTCTCTTGCTTAGGGGGTTTCGTGTCGACGAAGGTCTATGCACAGGTTTCTTGCTTTCTGTGAGGTAAATGACCTTTCAACAAATTAAGACAACAAATGAGCCGTTTTACTGTGGTCGATCGAATGTCAAGTTGATGAATGGGAATTGTTCTTGAGCAGCGCTATTACTTCCCTTTACCAGACACAAGGGGTGTTGAAGAAACAGTGTAAAGAAGGAAAAACTCACTTCTCTTCTTGTCATTTGAAAAACTGATCACAAAATTTTCTTTGCTAAAATTATTACGATATACAGAGAACATTTTCCTTATACAATGATATTTTTGTGTGTGTATGATTTTTTTTAAATGTACATCTTAAACACAAAGCGTGCAACAGTCATTTCTAACCCTTTTATGCTAATTTGTTCAAAACCTTTATGCCTGGTAAAGAGCAAATAACAAGGCTGGTCAAAAACAATCCGCTTTACGCCAGTGAATCCTTTACACGTACGAGAACAAATTTATCCCAAGAGAGACAATTTCACTTTTAAAAAAAAAACAGTAAATTTGCTGAGTTTCGGTTTGTTCATGCCAGTCCCTTACACACTATTTGTTAATAAATTGCAAAATGATATCATGCATTATCTTATTTCTTTAGGTCATTCGGCTCCTGTATCGAGCTATCTCGACCGTGATATTAAGTATCACGACCTCTGTCATATTAGATCTTAAATTAATAATCTTTAAGGCAGACTTTCTAACACGCTCACTTTGTGACTCGGTTTATAAAGGAAGAAATATAAAGCCGAAGTTTCTCCCTAGCAAAACACAGTTGGGAGAAAATGTATCTGCAGAATGTTGCTAAAGAGGTACAGGAGACGAAGATGGTGGAGAACCCGAGGACCGAGAGATTGTGACGATAAGGGAACAATGAAAACATAGATAAGAAAGGGAGTTAATCCTGCCATATGCCCAGATCCAGGGAAAATAACTGCTGACAGCTTCAAGTGTCGTTCCCACACAAGGCGTTGTAACAACTCATCCTACAAAAGGGCTTGAAACAGAGGAGGGAAGACGGGAATGAGAAAATCAAGAATGAAACGCTTGAAAACAACAAAAGAATCAGACAGTCTGTGTTCCTTAGCGAGAGCTAATTTAACATGAAAAAGATTTAGATAAAAAGATCTACCCACACCATATTTATCACTGGCTGATCGTTGTGCCCAGCTCTAGTACTTTTCCTTTACCAGATCCAAGGGGTGTTGAATAAGAAGTGTAAAGAGGGAAAAAATCCATTTATTTCATGTCATTCAAAAGATTGATCACCAGTTTATTTGATAAAATTATAACACTAAAAAGAAATATTTTCATTGAAAAATGATTTTTTTTTTTTTAAAATTTTATGGCGATGGTTCAAGCAAAGTGCGCAAAAGTGGTTTTTTTTTCCTCGTCTTTACGCTGGTTGTTCAACACCTCTTTTGTCTGGCAAAGGGAAGTAACAGAGCTGGTCAAAATAATCTTCCTTTGTAGTCTTAAGACGATAACATAGTTAACTGGCGCTATTTCGGCCAGAAAACTGTTCATCTAAATCCCTTGTCATTACACAGGCGGCGTATTATAAGAAAGAGTATTCGAATGAGACAACAAGGACAATCTTCTCTTCACATCCATCTCCTGCATACTATTCTTGCTCAAATCAATCATGGCCCAGGCTATTTGAAATCAACATAATTATGTACACATTGCGTACGGCTTGTACATGTGGTGGGTTCTTAACTTTTTTTTTCTTCCTTTTCTTTTTTTCGTTTTATGGGTCCAGTACAGAAGATGGTAATGAATGAAAATGTTCATGGGAGTAGAAAGTCTAGGGGGAGTGAGCGAAAGAACGGGCTAGGGAAATACAAGAGGGAGAGGGTCTATTCTTCCTACGGGCAAGCATAAAAATATTCCTTCCTCCCAATCCTACTCTTTCTCAGTACATTGTTACTGATGGTGTGTGTGTGTGAGTGTGAGTGTGTTTGTGTGTGCTTGTGTGTGTGTGTGTACAGATTTGAATTTGAGAAGTGAGAGGGATGGGAGGCAAAGTGTACGTGTGTATGTGGATGGGATAAGAGGGCGTTGGACGACCTCAGATTTCCCAGACTGCCACTCACTCTCCTGGCCGTGGCAATAATAAGACATCACTGGCAAGGCCACAAACTGAATTTCTCACCCAGAATAATGTGGTCCACACACTGGGCACCTCAAGGGAGTTTATCATTACCGCTGGAGCATTTCCCTCCTTTGTACAGTCCATCCCTGCACATTTGGACCCACAAGTCTCATTCCTCACCTGACTTAGAACCCAACTTCATGGAGTTAGAATATTTTTATCTCCATGCCCAGCTTGTACTTCGGCCGAACCACAGCTGACAATGCAGAGATCAGGGAAAGACACTTGCTTTTTTTTTTTTACTCCCCTTTGCCAAGTACAAGAGGTATAATACAAACAATCTAAAGAATGAAAAATCCATTTTCTATCATAATCTGAAACACTATTTACGGAAAATTCTGAAAAATTCACCATGTGATGAAAATGTGTTTTTCTGATCGTGATAATTTTTTTTCATATTTTTTTTTGTTTCACGTGTTTTAGTTAATGAGCTAACGTGATTTTTCCCTTCTTAATCTTTACAAAGCTTGTTTTAAACCTTTAGAAAAGGGAACTTAGAAAAGGGAAATAAATTACTCAGCTAAAAAAAAATATACATAAAATGGCTCATCTCCTAAGACCGGCTAGCCGGTGGTCCGAAGCTCAGAAAGTTTCAGTGGTTGCTGTCAGGTTGACGTAACTGCTATCACTTTCATTATTTTCAGTGTAAGCATCTCACCTATCCAGACCTAGCATTGGACTAAAAATCTGAAGCCAGTGTGTCTTGTATCTAACAACTCAGAGCCGGAAAAAAAAATGTTTTCGAAACTGGCATGAAAACTCATTTACATCTTATTATATAACCCTATGTGGGAAAACATACGGCAAGGGGGGCGCAGTGGCTCTGTGGTTTGGCGTCTGCTCACGGAGAAAACAGGCCGGGATCGACTCGCCGGTCCTGCATCGGGGGATGGAAGGACACGAAGATCGAAAACCCGCATTTTTTCAGTGACTCAACGGTCCCCTGGCTTCCAGTGGGTAGGGAAGCCCGACGTCTAGCCTTCTCGGATAAGAACGAATATATTTCGAAGGTCCCGTGTGTACGTTACGCACGTTAAACAACCCCTGACAGTTCAAAATCGATGAAAGAGTAGGCTGCGTGCCGCTGTCAGGGCAAAATTTCCAAATTCCAAATTTCTTCCCACAAAAATTCTCAGCAAAAATAGGTAACCTCTTAAAAAAAACGCCGAGATAATCCTACTTTCTTTGGATTGAAATGATAAAGAAAAAAAACGTACGGCAATAGCTTTTGACGTTAACGAGATGTATGTTTTAACACTGGCAGTGTCAGGAATCCCATCTGCCCTAAGACTTCCTCATTATACCTGGCATAAGAACGACTTTTCATATGTCTTAAAGCAGCAAAGTCTTATATTGCCTTTTGTGGGGTCCATTTATATGTCTTAAAGTAGCAAAGTACATGTCTCATATTGCCTTTTGTGGGGTGCAAACTGCCATGTCTGGATTTAGATCTAGATTAAATAGCAGTATAGAAAATATTAGCATTTAGATACGAGATAAACGTCAAGAAAGACGGTTGAAAGGCGAAGCAGAATGCAGCACTTGAGCACTTTCTTCTAAGTAAAAGCAGTGGAAACATGTAGCAAACCGCATCTTCACAATATAAGTGATACTGATATCAATTAACTGCCTTAAACATTTTTTGACAATCATTACAATACATCTTGCAATACCGTTTCAAAACCTGAATGTTACAAATACCGTGCTACGCGCCCTCGGACTGTCTTCGTATCAATGCTCCACTGAACAAAAACCCCAATTCAAATCTTGTTTTTCGTTTTTCAACTTCTGAATGTCACTTATGACTAATACTGTGCTTGACGCAATAAAGGCGTCAAGTTCAACAAAGAACCTATTCAATTCAATCCAATTTAACATTTCTATGGTAAACTGGGCAGATCTGCAGTTCAGAGTTTCGCAGAGTTTCATACTTAAAGTGAGCCCTGCATGCATTAAATGACACTTGAAATAGTCTTACATGGACGACATATCAGACCTGAGATAGCGAACATCTCAGCTCTTGATGACACAGAACAACTTTACGGATCTGGGAAGATCCGGATTCATTCAGCTCATCCAAGCCTTGAATTAACCAAACACATTCATAATTATACAGGCATAGTTCTCGTCTATGCAAACTGCGGGTGAAGATAACTGTAATAGCCTATGCGGACAAAAATTGAGTGATAGAAAATTTGAAAATGTCTTAATACCTGAAAAAGACCGGCATATCTCTACTATACACAGTTTTGCCTGATCTAATAATTAGTGGTGTAATATAGGCTTATAATTTAGATTATTGTCGTAGTTTTGGGGATGGTATTGTATATACAACACCAGCAGTTTTGCTAAGATTTCGATGGAAGATTATTCCCCACATGACTCCATGATCTTACAGATAAAATTCTCCTGTCGTACAGAACTTTAAATGAAACAGCTGTAAACTTATTACAACAGGGCATCGTGTTCTCATCTTTGAGAGAGATAAGCCGCGGGTAGCTGGTGTTCTCGCGCTTCTATCCTAGCGTGAGCACAACTTTGCTAGATTAGCCGGAGGGAGAGTTTGTGCTTGGAAAAAAAAATGAATAGAAGACGTGAGCTGTCGTCCTTTGACAAAATGCCTTTTTGTTTTACATAACTTCCACAACACTTTAAATGTGACTTTCTGCAGCATCAAAGGACGTCTCTCAACGCAGCGCATCACGAGCCTGTTCTCTAAAAACTCATGTTTCGTGAGTTCGCTCTTTGTTTTTTTGTTTTTGTTTTTTTAAAGGAAAGGAAAGAGATCACAGGTTCAAATCACGATCTTCACGAAACAGTTTCATGTCCAGGAAAGAGAGGCGTTTAGCGAGAGTGTGTTAGCGAGGGGTGAGCGCTGTTTGTTGTGACAAGGAACTTTCTTCCTCTCTGGGCGTGAATGCTTGCGTGGGAGCTCCAGACTAACTTGCTCACGAGGCTCCCACAAGACCCACCGACTATTTAATGCAACTTGACGTTTTCTCCCCGTCAACCTCAGCTGTCCCTTCCATCTCTGAATCGAGAGCGGCAGGCACAAGAAGTCCCTGTAGACCCACACATCAAACCAGCCTGTTTCAGACTGAAATTCTCTTCATTTCCTTTTCCTCCACGCACCTTTGCATATGGGAATGAGACGTAACACTGACGTCTTTAAAAAAATGACTAAAAGAATTCTTGTTCTCATTTCCCCTCAGCTTTCTTTCATAATAATACCAGACAAAGCACTCGCATCCAAGTCAAGCAATCTTTCAATATTACGAGCTAGACCTTATTAAAGCGGTGTCAGAGGACTGAATGTACAATTGTCTCATTCTAATCCTTGAAGCTTAAGACGCATTATATAATATCTAAAGGTTACAAAATAAAAAGCTTTAACCTTCAGCACTGTCTTTTTATTTCCAGCATAATCTTCTTAAGTTTTGTATAACTTCGTCTTCAAATCTTTATTGTACAAAACATCTCATATGCCTTCAACTTTTTTCCTTGACTGTCGTTTTGTACATCCACTGATCTTTTATTGTTGTAAGTTTCACATGGAATTTCACGTATAGAGTAAAGACAAACAAATGCTCTGAATAATTTTGTAATCTTTAGGTTTAGATATTTATATGTCCCTTCCCTTCCTCCTTTTCATCTGATATTATCTTTGAATTCTTACCGCATTCTTGGTATGACCTTGAGATTTTCTTCCTTACTGAACTGTATGAAGTCGATTGGTTCTTGTGTCAAATCTGGCATATGAGACTTCAAAGACCAGTTATCACAATTAGTGATAGAATTCATGTTCAAATAACATGCAGTATTTTAAGAGCATGGTCCTTCTATTACATATCACCTTCAGACATAAGCTGGTGTTCCATAAACATGAATACTATCTGGTTATTTTGTAAACATGAATACTATCTGAATACATCTGTTACTTCGTTTTAAATAATAAATACTATATGCTATTTCGTAAAAAATGAATATTATCTCTTATTTCGTATAAATGAATAAATGAATACTACTTATTTCGCAAAAAAATGAATACTGGCTCTTATTTCGTAAAAATGGGTATATTCTCTCATCACACTCCAGTAATCCATATAAACAGGAAATGAGGTTAAGAGATAGAGTCGCGCAGGAAGAGACAGCTGTGCCCAGAATCAGTCACTGATCCAATTCTCAGCTTCCTTGCCTTAGCTGTTGTTTACTCCATGAACATTCTACAACGGTATTCATTATCAGCCGAGCTTCGACCTCAGGGGTGGCTACTTTAGGCTGAACAACGTCGACCGCTGAATGCCACTGCACGTTTCAGAAACAAGTTTCTTGTGCAGATCCTTTCTTGCAAAGTTTCCATCCTGTATTTGCAATGCAGATGACGGGATTGCACGCAATGAGTAAGGCTTTCCGAACAATGGTTTTGTTACATCCCCAGATAGAAAATGCAAGAGCTTTTGGTATGGAAAAAAAAAGGGTTACAAGGAAGCTGAATAAGTAAGGCTCTCATCCAAATCAGACGTGCTCTTCAGATTAAAGTTCGATTCTGAGTCATGTCAAACTTATGCAGTGAATACACACAACTTGGACTTCTTGTGTTGATTTTTACTTCCTTCTAAAGAATCAGAACCCGTCCTCTCCCTCTCCCTCCTCCCTCCCCCCCCCCTCCCCCTTTCAGTCGCTGAACTGGACAGTCTAAAGATGCTCTCTTCCAGCCATGCCATTTTTTTTTTCAATAATAGGCCATATTTGCCTGTTTCCTTACTGTTTTCCTAAATCTTGTCTTCCATCCCGCTTGTATTTACTTCTTCAAGGCGATAGAGAATTCCAAACTCTCTCTCTCTCTCTCTCTCTCTCTCTCTCTCTCTCTCTCTCTCTCTCTCTTCGTTTCCCGGTGTACTGGATAGTCTCATATGCGCCCCTCTTTGCCTTTTTCTTATTGTTACTCGCCTTGGACATTAACATTTGTTTCCTTATTGTGTGTCACTCTAAATTCCATTTCCCATCCTACGTTTATAATACCTTCACTCCTATTCTTCCTGCACATTCAGCTAACAAAGAATTACAAACTGTCGTTCCCACTCTCTGACCATAATTTGATCTCTTTTGCAGTTTTCTTGACTGTCGCTGTCAGGCCGATTCCATAACCACCTGAGCCCTAACTGCTGATACACAGATGGCATCTAAAACGCATGTAGCGCCTATCAAATGGTACGACAGTGAGCAAGGCCATGTCACATCATGATGTACTTAAGCCTTGCATTTAGCGACCATTCACAACAGGGGCATGGTATTTACTTCATAAGTAGTGATTGAAATCTAACTTAATTCACTCAGGAGCTAAGGCAGACTGGCCACGGTGGGCTCAGGGGCTCGAAGCTCACAAAATTAAATGCAGTTTCTTTCCTCACTTGTTTTCTATCTTTTCTAATATTTTCCATATATCCAACCGATAAAAAAAAAATATAATTTCCTTCTCTTTCTATTCGACATTTGCTCTCTGATCTTACTTGCGTTTTCTTGTATATTCGTTTCTTTACAGTTTCCTACATTCGTTTTCTAACCTACTTGTTTTCTATTCTCACAAACATTCTCTACACATCCACTCAACTAAATAGTACAGACTATATTATGTATCTCCCTCTTTCTCTGTTTCTCTCTCACTTTGTTCGACAATGCTACACTCTGTCTCTCTTGCCTTTTCTTCATTTTGTTAACTATGTCCTCGTCCATAATTATTATTTTCAGAACTCCTTTTCCTACCTGACGTTGATATGGTATCTTCCCTACCATTCTCCACACATCCACCGATGAAGCAGTGGTTTCCTTTTTCCATTCTTTGAGTATCTACTCTTTGATCTTTTAGTATGTTTGTTTGTTTATTTTGCCATTTCATGATTATTTGCTTCCTGTTTTCTAAATCTTCTTTCCCATCCCATTCATAATATATCTTCCTTCACAATAATACAAACTATATGTATCTCCCTCCCTCTCTCACTTCATTCTACAATCTCTGTCTCTCTTGCCCTGTCAAAATTTAATTGCACAGGTAGTCGTCGACTTAGACCTATCCGACTTATTGATCGACTTTACGACCGTCTGGTCCGCAGGCATCACTCTCGTTTTGTCACATCTGTATTTTATATTCTTGTATGTTTTGCACATTGACATAATAAACGATCTGTAATGTAGTATGCAGTGTTTGATTTAAATCCTTAAAGGTACATGTATATAAATTTCAAAAACAATGCCTAAAGAACGAAAATGAAATAATGAACTGAAAAAAAATGATAAATATGACTTTATGGTGCTTACATCCAACTTGTTTTCTATCTTAACTCTCATTCTCCAGACATTTAGCCGTTAAACAGTTGTCTCTCTCCTTCTCTATTCCAAAGGTTAAGGATTCGCTGTCTGATCTTTTATGTGCCATTTCTTGCGTTTTTGTTTCCTAGTTGTTTTCTAAACCCTGTTTTCCATCCAGCTTGTATTCTATCTTCCCAACCATTCTCCAAATATCCAGCCCTGATTTTTATCATGATCAGGCTGCCTGCGGAGGGCGGACGGCTCCATCTCTTCGACCCAGCCTATACCGTGTCGGCCTGTCAGGGGCAACTATCGTAAGGGAGCCAGCCAACATTTCATTTATCAAAAGCGGTGCCGCCCGTCACTTGATTTGCTGACAGTAGGCAGGCTTTTCAGACGTGTGGCCGCGCTATGGCGGCAGGACCGGTATCTGGGGCCTCACAAAACTGTCGCATTTTGCAAGAATGAAATATATCATCTTCTGGATGGATGAGACCCAGGGGGGGGGGATAGAGATTGGGGGGAGAGATGACGAGATATGGACATATCTGGATAGTTATCAGATCAGTGACATCTGGAGAGATAAAAGAGGGATAGAACGGGGACACATAGACAGACAGACAGACACAAAAAGTGAAATTCAGTGAACGACAGATAAAGAGAGAGAGAGAGGCACACACAAAGAGAAGGAGCGGAACAAAGAGGCAGACTGACTAACTGACAGACTGACTGACAGACAGACAGAGACAGACAAAAAGACTGGCCGGCAAAGAGAAACAGTGAGGCTCAGCGAACAACAGACAGGGAGACACACAAAGAGACCGAAAGAGGAACAGGTACACAACAGACAGAGAGACGGGCACACGGACGGACCAATAACAGACAGACGAGAAAAATGAGATTCAGAGATGGAGTGACAAAGCAAAAGACAGATAGGCTAAGGAGAGTCAGTGATGGTATGTGTGCAGCTGCAAAAGTGTCGCCATATGCTGGTTATGTTCGGATAGGTTGCGATCTCGTTTCACCTTTCGGCCGCCTCCCAATGGTTATCTCCGCGGATCGTTGGTTACCCTTTCATTGCTAAGACAAAAAATGCTGGAGTTTAGGAAATAATTTTCAACTGTTGCATAGACTGCACCAACATTTTGTGCACCGAAAACAGAGAACGTTTAGGCAGTATGGATGTTCCATATTTAGGAGCTGTTGTAAATAGCTCTGCCTGTAACACAGGTAGGTAAGAGTAAACGCCCAGAGAGCATGGCAGTGAAAGGGTTAAATGTGTGTGTGTGTGTGTGTGTGTTTTTTATTAAATGTCCACAAAAGAAATAAAACAGAATAAAACATGCTTGGGAGCTCATCTCGGAATGTCGTGTCCCAAGTCTGTGACACAGTCTGTCCTCAGTTCTCTAGCATCTCCATCTACGTCCTATTCGTCGTGCCCAGCTTCCAAAAGCGGGTATCAAATCATGATGTTGAAACGTTTTTTTGGAAGGCAGATGGCCATGTGTGGGCTGAGAACAGACTGCGTCATAGAGATGGCAACATCATCACAAAAATAGCGGCTATGGAGATCCATGATTGCCAGTACACTCCTAATAGGATCCTCATAATGACTGAATAGCTCCCAGATGGTGTTACGACCTACATGTCCTTCCACACAATTTTCTGTTCCAGACACTATACTACGCATGCGCCAAATACACTCGCTAACGATAAATTAGTTAATTAGTTAAGTCTACCTAGGATCACAATCACAACGTAATAGAATAGCTAAATGTATTTCAGAAAGCAGATCTCTCCTAAATTTCTCTTTGACCACAAGTATGCGAATTTGAAGTTCTCTACTGACCACAAGTATGTGAATTTGAGGTTCTTGGCCACAAAATTTGCGAATTTGAGGTTCTCAATTGACCACAAATACGTGAATTTGAGGTTCTCAATTGATTACAAATATGCGAATCTGAGGAGCTCTATTGACCACAAATATGCGAATCTGAGGAGCTCTATTAATAACTGATCATTTGAAGTTCTCAACTGACTATAAATATGTGAATTTGAGGTTCTAAATTGACCACAAATACGTGAATTCAAAGTTCTCTATTGACCACAAGTATGTGAATTTGTCTTAAGTGCCATCTGGAGAAGTGGGAAGTAAATTGGGACTACTTGATGTCTGTGATACGACAGACAATCCTTCAAGTAATGCCCATCCACCATGGAAGACAATGGGAACTGAATATGCAACGAATCACAGTCTACAAGCTACTTACACAAGATATATTAACTATGGATTCCTAGTATTTCAGCCGTTCAAAAATAATTATGAATAGACCAAATCCTGAAATCTAACTTAATATCCTTCTTCAGCTGGAGTTCAATTCTGTCTGTAGATTTCCAACAGGTGGAAAGAAGTGATGGGTAGTTTTCTAACACCCGGCAGTCGGTTTTTCAACTTTTACACTGAATTTGTCTCGATGGCTCAATGGGAGCTCAGCCATATTGATTTTAATAATGCACATGGGTATAATGTGGCCTTCAAGAAGCCGAGCAAAATATCAAGTGCCAAAAGTTAGCATTAGGCATTGAATAGGAGGTTATTCTCAATTCCTGAGAAATGAAAAAAAAAAAAAAACGAACAAAAGCAAAACAAAACTGAAGTACTGGAAAACCAGTCTTTTGCAAAACTGAACAGAGCGTGCCCCGAAATCTGACACACATCGTTCCACACTTGGGGGTCCAGTCCTATACACGCATGCAGCCCATCACAGTTCGTTAAGCGGCCTCAATTATCTCATCCCCTCCGTGAACGATTCTTCTACGGTGGCTGCAAAGCCGATAATTTTTAATGCGCCACTGGTTTCGACGGGCAGAACAATTTCAAAATGACGTTCGATAGATTGATGAAGCCGGGCATGGGAGTTCTCAGGGGG
>JBCEWB010471326.1:22785-35948 GCA_039654565.1 Peronia peronii | reverse complement strand
GACCTTGAAAAGGGGAGTTAGGTGGGGTGGTGTTTAGAAAGGCAGCCCCCCCCCCCCCCCCCCCAAACGATCCTGGCAAGGGTTAAGCGACTCTTGAATCGTGAATGGTAGTAGATGTAAATGTTTGTGCACACATTTATATATAATCTTGAACATTGTAAAAGTGCAAAGGGCTGGCGAAGATGAGGATATTTGGACAAAAACCTGTTTCAGAATGATGATAAAAATGTAATACATTGTTACACTGATTTGCCCACACGAGAACATCTGATGAGCTTGATTTCATTTTTTTTTTCAAAGAACGTAAAATGAATGATAATGTACTATGTGTGCTCTGTTTGGTCTATAAAGAAAAATCAGGGATGATCTCTTTAGCTTAGTTAAAAACACAGTGTCATTTTGTTAGAGTTAACTAAAGTGATACATAAAAAGAAAATCACGTTCAAAAGTGAAAAGTCTTTTCTTAATTATTTTGAATATAGATGTAATATGAAAGTTAAGACATTTTTGTCAGTCATATAACACGCTGAGTCTCAGAAAATGTCGCTAAATATTTCATTTTCATCGTTTAAGTCTCAGATGTATGTTGCAAAATGTCGAATAAACTGTAAATTGTGTTCACATTGCCCAGTTCTCTGCAGATCTCGTCCGCTATAGATGCACACATTTTTCAGTGATTTTATCAATAACTTTTAACTGAGTCTGCTAAATTTCATGCACAAATGTTAACTCTAAATACCCCTTTCTTGGGAATAAAGAGGTAACCTTCATCTCCTTCTTCTTTCTTTTATCTGTCCTCTTGTACCGTCTAGGGCGTCGAGGGAAGAAAGAGCTTTTGGTCTCTGGCAAGCTGGATGGCCTGGCTGGGTGGGATGTTGTGGGTCTTCAGGGTTTCTTTTACACCCTCGATCCATGTCTTCCTTGGTAGCCTTCATGCGGGACGCAAAGAGATGAACAAACAAACAAACAACATAAACGCATCGCCATTTTTGTTTTCACGGAAGTTGACAGGATGGAGTAGGTGTTTTCAATATTCCATAATTATGCAAAGGTTGAATAGATTTGAAAATGTTAGTTTCAAGTTAGATGATGATGAAATGTGGCACTTTCTATTGATATATACAAGCAATAATTTCAAAATGCGATTTGTGTTGAGATTTATGGCTCTGGCTCTCATATAAAGGTTTTTTTTGTTTTTTTTTGTAGATCTGGCACAAATTGGCTAAAGCATTCAATACCCCTTGAACTGATTACATATTTTTTGTGAGACGTGCCGCAATAGTGGGTGACCTTAAAAAAATGTATGGAACATCATTGCAATGTACAGCTAAAAATAAAAAGCAAGATCTGAACCCTATCCCAGTTACAAAATATGTGACAAGACGGGAGCAAATCTAATGGGAATAACATAACAGCGGTTCTAATATTCATTTGAGAGGGTTGGAATGGGTGAATATTAAACAAAAATATAACTAAACGTTTAACAATCAGATTTCTCGCCACACTTACAGCTAGTCCATGGAGATTTGGTGTTAAGCTCAGCGTTAAGATAACCTAAAAATTATGTATATAGAACTTAATACATGTTAAAAACAGCATTTACTATATAAAACAGTTGTCATCATTTGAAGTGAAGTCCAAAAGGAGATGAATTACGTCATCTGAGATACATGCTGAAAGAGATACACTTAACATAAAGTTAAGGATTGCATTTTCAAATCTGAAATGCATATAAATTATCTATCGTCAAATACCCAGAGCACCCCAATCTATGAACAGATAGCTACAGTATATGTCTCCAAGTATTCTTCGGCCTATCTTTGGAGCTTTACCTGTAAATCATTGCCTGTGTTGGAGAGAGAGGCTAAATATCAGTTACGGGACAGTAAAACATGCATTGTTCAAACAGGCCTGCCAATGAAACTAAAAGGAGGAGGAGGGGGAGGGGGGGGGGATGGCTTTGACAGATTGAAAGACTTGTTTATGTGGGCACACATGGTCAGTTTAAAATTACAATCTCATTTTAAATTAAATGAGCTAACAAAAGCATCATTTATTTGAATTTTTATGTGTTTTCTGTGAAAACAACGAAAGGATTCTTGAACATGTGAAACGAATAGGCCTGTGCATGACCGACAGAGTTCATGACCGACGGTTAATGGTTAATCGACTCCATGACCGTCGATGATCGATTATTATATCGGAGAAATATTTTCCTCTCTGTCATGTGTGATGTCACACCGGTTACGGTTGTCGGTTCTGACCTTGACATTAGTCTATTATGATCAAGAACAAAAATACCACCACCGACAGTCAGCCTCAGTTTCACTCGCTTGACCTTTGACTATGGACTTAGGTTAAGAAAAACGTGGGGTGTGAAACTCAATATTTCACAAATCTGACTTTGCAGATCGATCGGGCGTAGAATTCTAGTGCAGTTTGATACCAAATATTACCTTAAAATGCTCATAAATTAAAATTTTAATCAAATCACGAACAAAGACGATGACAAGTAAGCATTTTGAAACAACAACATACCACGTGTCGAACGTTTGCACGGAGGTGGAGTGGTGGGAGAAAAGGAAATTCAAGGTGTGCACCAGGCGACTCGATGTCAACAATTCTAATGGTTTTAACCCTATAAGAATCACGAGAAACAGCCAGAATGCAGTATTGCCAACAAGGATATTGATTTATGTTCAAGAAATGACAGTGTAGACGCAAATGGCATTAAAGGTATGAAACGAATTTTCCTTTTACTGTATTACAGCTATCTAAAGTACAATAAGTAACTCCTCGGCAGATTGCCCTTTTGGCACTTCTAGGGTTAAATACTGAGTAAAACTCAGCGCAGTGTTTTTTCCCTTTGAACAGAAAAACCTGCCTATCTTCATAAGGGGTCATCACATCCACTTGCATTATCAGCAAGGAAGTCTAGCCTGGTTTCAGTGAGAGAGACAAACATTATAACTTAGTTCTTTATCTTTAGTGTTTTGTAACTCTTTGTGATCTTGTGGCACTTTAGACCTACATTTGAATTAAAAGATCTTTCTTGAGACCGCATAGACTTCGAATTTGCTTTTTTTCCTACTTTGATAACATGGGGTATAACTGTGTATCTAACTTATTTTCTCATATATTATCTGAAATTCATTTCAAGAGTTAATGGAGTACTGTCAAACTAGTGACACACATACACCACACACACTACAGTACACACACACACACACACGCAAACACATATACACAACACATGGACACACCGAGGTAACAGCTACAGAGCAGGGCAAATTAAAACAATACATGTGTTGCTGCAAACTTGACGGGCGTGGATTTATCGCTAATAAGTGATAGTAAGAACGTTCTCGACTGACTCATATCTGTTAACTGTAACAAACGTCCACTTTCTTAGGAATAGTACTAGCAGGCTACCGCAGTTGGTTATAGTGATGGGTAAGTCGAGTCATTTCGTGTTACTTACATCTACTAAATTTTTGTTTTTTTATAGCCGTTCTAGTGGTATGGAAAGAAAGAGGTGTATGATCATGATTTCCCTTGGCAATATAGGTTTAAATGTTGAACGTCGTTATTTTTTTCGTCGATTATATCGGTTTACGTATATCCACAGTAGATAAATATTTCAATGCAGCATTCTTCATTCTGAGAAATCGTTGCTAATGATAAGGGAAAAGAAATCCAGTGGTAAATGGTGAATTTAATTGACATACGTTTTAGGCAAGTGGCATACAGAGAAAGTTACTCGTCGTATGTCATTGGTTATATCACTCGTCACTCGCTGCAGGCTGTATTTTCCTTTCGTCATTTACAAACAAATCTTTTGTTTCAAGTCACTCGTCACATCCCGCTGGTTTCACGAGAAAAAATATACGCCCAACGACTTTCAACACTTTGTCACACAGAAAAGTCATACGTATCCCAATTTCAACAAAAAGGTGAAGAATGCAACAGTGATATATTTATTTACTGTGGATACGTAGACGATATAATCGACAAAAAATAAACTGAGGTGTGCCCGCGAAAGAAGAGTATTTATACTGCCACTTATACGTTTTCTGCACGTACCAAAAATGAAGAGCATGATTATAAAAGTGATATACACACACAAAAACGCGTGTCCATATGGACAGGGAGAGCATATCAATTGATGACATAAAGGAATAACTGGCCAATACACTTCTCTTGTCTCTACGCGCCACTGAAGTGTTACAATCACTTACTTCTTTTTTCTGAACTTATGACAGTCGTAGATGTCCGTGACAGTATAAACGCCCAGAGCGTTGCAAGTTGAAACAGAGAAGGGATGTTTGATTTGCGCACGATTTCTGGCACGTAGGTGCCCCTATAAACTCTCTTTTTTGTGTCTGAAAAGAGTGAAATCACCTTCATGGGAAATAAGGGTGAGCTCTTTGGGTTTTCTCTCTGATTTATCTGCAGCGATGAAGGGAATGCAACAGGGAGCGAAGTTCTGTGATTAAGAGCTGCTAGTGCACTGAACAACAGCGCTTGATATAGATCCCTGCCACGAACAACTTTCACATGATTATATACCTGGTGTATATATCCCTTGTCATGGGACGCCTCTCTCTCTCTCTCTCTTCACTTGTTATCTATCAGGGGCGCTCGTATTTGACCCATTGCCAAATAAGGGAAAATCCTATAGGTCATATGATACAACTAAGAAAAATAAGTATTTTGCAGATCTCTCTAATCAATGTAGTGAATATAGCATATATATGAATGACTTAGTTATGAGCATGCAAACTTTCAGAGCAATTGGTTACAAAAAACTATTTTTTTTAGACAATTGAATCGTAAAATCATAGTGTAAATTAAGTGAAAAAATCTATCATGAAATAGGGCATCGAAGAGTAGGGTAATAAAATATGACAGAAAACAAGTGAATGTTGGGTTTTCACTTCAGATGTTATAGGACATGCTAAAGCTCTTTATTCTTTGGTAAAAGTTACTTGAAAGCTGATCTGATGAATATGCTATGCGTTTAAAAAATGTTTAACTTAACATACGTTTTCCTGTCAAACTCATGACAAATCGCAGCTAATGAGGATATATAGTATCTTTAATTCAAATAAGTTCCTATATTTCTTTTTAGTGGTCGACAAAGACCTGTCCGTTGTATGGGAGTTTTCAAAGGAGTGGAAAAAGCGCTGACACGCTAGGGTTAACGACTTTGTTTTCCGAATCTTGATTTCCTGTCAAATTATAGTATGAAAGTGATATCAGACTGAGAAAGCGGAAAACAGATTCAGCACTATTATTTTTCCTTTATTTAACAAAAAATTTACTGAAAAAAAGAAACTCAATGCAGTGAGGCCATGTTTGATAAATTATTGAGCAATTACAAATTTATTGTAGCTTTGAAGATACAGTCTGTTGAATGTGACACCATCCAGCGGAAATTATCATGATAGATTTCAACAGTCCTTGCTTGGCAATAGGTCATATACAACAGGTGAAACGCTCTTTATAGTGCGCATCCCGGACTTATACGGACTGGCCTTTCCCTGCTATGCCTGTCGCATCGCTGTGATATTTTTCATCTTGTTGACCAATATTAGGTTTTGTCGGACTTAGTTTTGTCAAAATGTCACAAATCTAAGTACAAGATCTTTCAGTAGTCAATGATTTTTGTCTTTGAATAAGATTGTGAGAAAATCCAGAGATGGAGCAAAATCCTGGCAATAGGGAACAGAAAGACAGAAGAAGAGAAATAAAAGGCCACATGGCCCGCTCAAGTCCGCTCAAATGATCTATAACTACAGTCAAAAGAAAGGATCATGCGGGAGGAGAGTATCAAATACATGTAATCTCTTTGTTTACACCACACTGAATAAGAAAGCAGACTCCCCTGACCACTTGACCCATTCAACATTTCGCATTGACCAGCAATCAAGCTATTGAGAGTACAAGTGAGCTATAATTGCTGTGAATGAAAGCTAAAGTATCCTATGTATGTTTATATATCAGATAGCTCTCTTGTGCTCTCACTCTATGCCGTCATTAGACCACATGTATGTATTTCTTTGTTGATGCTGCCCCATCAACGTCGCTGGCTTGATCTAAGTCCACATGGTCAGAGGGATGATAGCTTGCAGTTTGCGCTAAGATTCTATAAGATAACGTAAATACACTCCTATGCGAAGTGGTTTAGTCCGGACAGTTACATTAAATTATGAACAAATCTGTAATGTAAATAGCCTGTGTGAAGAGAGGTGATAAATTTGACATCCATATGGAATTCACATGTCTTTGTGAATACAGCCCCTTCTCCTACCATCAGCTCCTTTCAAATAATATGTGTGAAGAAAGGGTGGAGTTAAGGGAGGGGTTAGAGGAAGACATTGGTCAGTATGGTAGTCAATCTGGGCCTGCATTGTGTCACTCCGAAGCCAAGGCAGAGTCTCTATAGTCAAAACAAACACCCTGAGGCTAAGCACTGGCGCCGACGATGCAGATTGACAAACCCGGCAAGGCGCGCCGTAGGGCGTTGCAGCCCTTAGGCTGAGTCGCAGTTCTAGAGTTAAGCATTCAGACATGTCACACCATATAAACAAAGCCACATGTGAGCAATGTTTCCTCGGTCATGTGACTGATCTCGAAATACCTTATTGAGGTTTAATTTAAAAACATTCCCAAGGGAAACAACTTCTCATATACATACTATAAGAACATGTATACATAGTAACCTCCTTAGAAAGTGTTTCACCCTTGGCTCTAAGCCAATCTCTTCATTGTTATTGTTGTTGTTTTTTACCATTTTATCCCCTTACAAGTCACTAGAAAGAAACACACATGCACATAGTGAAGCAGGAATTATTTCAGCAATTAGTTTTAAAGAATGCTTACAGCATAAAATATGAAAGGCAAATTGAACAGTAAACAAGGGAGATGAACACAGATCTGTTATGCACAACAGAAAGTACAAGTTGCACCCAGGCCTACCATTGCTTTTCCAACCTACACTCCTGTGCCCATAGTCTATCCTGTTGCTATCTATCTGCACATGAAACAGCCTTCTGACATTGTCATCACAGTGCACAGGCTTGACTTTGGTTCATGACACTGCTAAACTTCAGTGTGTTTTAGTGAGGAGTGTGTACTGGCTATACTTGTGAACAGACAACCAGGCTTTATTATAAGCTGAGGCTTTGTTGAAAGGGTTTATGTAAGCTACTTGCTTATTGATAATGGTAAGAAAGGAAAACATTTATTTTAACTGCAGTTTTATTTTAAAAGAGTTTCTTTTCAGTGGACTCTACTCTCACATGATATTTGATTATGACTGTTAATGATGAGGAAATGGCAAGATGGAGATGATAGGTACATGATTACTACACAGTTGTGCTGTAGGCTAACTTTGACAACTGGACTCAACTAAGTCTATTTTTCTGATTGTGTCATGAAGCAGTACAACACACTGGATACTTACCACATTTACTACAAACGTCTCTTTGCCTGAAGAAATTGATATCTTGGTTTGGCCTCAGTTATAGCTTAATAGTAATTCACAAGAAAAGTGGGATCTGGAAAGCAAAAGCCTTTCACAATAAGGGTACATGTCATATTAGAACATAGTTTTATTTTGTATTAAGAATGACAAATTTCAAGGCAAAATTGCCGTTCTGAAAGATATATCGTAACAACACCAGTTTCATACTATGTTTTTTTTTTATAACAAGCATTTTAGAATTATGTTTCGCAGGTAAATATCACCATAATATGACAGTGTCTTTGCTCTATATCACTGTCATGTGATGTGTCAGAGTCAGTACTATATATATCCCAGTAACAGTACATATAACTGCCAGTCAAAAGCTTTTGTCATTCCTCATTGTCACTGCATGCTTGAGTCTCTGTATTAACTTTGACATCTACCTTTTACATTTTGCCTTCTTTTTCTGGTTATTTGCCTTGCCACTGAAGAAAAATATAAATCAGTGTCACTTACATGTGTGTGTGCCTTCTATGTCTGACCTTTGTGACAAGCTTAGGGAGAGAATCTTTGCTCATCCATCCATTCTTTCTCATATTGATTCGTAGGTCATATTTCCATCTGTTTATATTATGTATGGTATGCTTTTCCATGTATTTACCCATTCTATCCATCCATCCATCCACCCACCCATCCATCCAACCATCTATCCATCCATCCGTCCATCAATGCATTCATTCATCCACCCATCCACTCAGAATTTTATTCATTCATCCATCCAACCATTTATCCATCTGTTCATCCATCCCTCGACTCTTGAAATCCATCCATCGACTCTTGACATTCATCCATTAACTCTTGACATCCAACCATTGACTCTAACAGCCAGTCATCCACTCTGAAATCCATCCATCCATCCGCCCTGACATCTATTCATCCATTCATCCATTGCTCACCAGGTCAGATCTCATTGTTATTCACAGAATGGTGAAAATAAGGAGAAAACTGACAGCAGCAAAAGTGGCAAGGAAGGGGAAAAAAAGGATGAGAAGAAGAAGAAAGATCAGAAAGATGGAAAGAAAAGGAAGACAGATGAGGACAAGAAGAAGAAAGGTGGAGAGAAGGAAGAATTGTGATGAACAATATCTTTGCTGAACAGTTTGATCTTTCCTGTACTGAAATGTTTAGATAGGAAATGTATTGCAGTGTGCCTGGGTGTGTATGTATGTATGTGTATATGGTTTATGCCTAGGTGTGTGCTTGAGAGTGTGGAAAAAGTTTTAAATAACCATGTGCGAGTGGTTTGGCACAGACATATATATATATATAAGAGTGTTAAGTGTGTGTATGTTCATGTGTGTATGGCTATGTGGGAAGGGCATGAACAGTGGTATATATGTGTTAGTACAAGCGTCTCGTGTGTTACATGTGCATGCTGATGATTGTAGATGAAGTTGCAGGCTGGAAAGAAGCTTTTGTGTCTGTGTATGAGCCTGTGTCATAAAAGTGAACTCTTGATGTGGTTCTGGGTTTGTTGTCAAAATGAACTTTCTGGAGATTCAGTAAGATGGCTGAGTGTTGTAAAGTCAACCATAGGAGGCCTTGGATATCGTATATTGTACAACTAAAGTCCAGCTGAATTTGTTATTGTTGTGTGTACAATGGGAGACAGTGGCTAATGCTACAGTGCTGAGAAATCAGTGTCTCACTTTTCTCATGTGGTTCAGAGTTTGAAGTTCAACAGGCACTGGACAAGTTTGTCATAAACCCATTTTATCTGTTGTCTTCCTGCAGTCAACAAGTGCCTGAACTCTTTGCCTGATGTGGGTCATTATCAATCCATGATCCAGACAGGGTCTGGCTAATCTTTTCAAAGTATTACTGATCTGTCGATAGACTGTGAAACCTTTACATACATATTACTGATCTATCGGTAGCTCAGCCCAATCTCAAATCTTGTAGCCTACTTCAAATTTTGTGATCCCTACTTGACATGTTTTTGCCAGTGGATCTTGTTTTTCTTATTTTCTGTGCATTGTTTAATCAATTTCGTTTCATTTGTTATACAGTATGCAATGCTTATGTCAGTGCTTCATGATCAGAGCAATTTTGTGTCTGTTGCCCCCTACTAGGAAAATATGACCAAAAATTAAGTCTGTTTCCAAAATATTCACATCTGAAAGTATTGTTTTGTCATATCATATCTGCCACCTGAGGACACAATAGAGTGATAAATAAAGTGATAAATAATGTCGGACTGAATCGTTTTGCACTATCAGAAATGTCAGTTCGCAGCACATCCTTCCAATTTGATCCAGAGGGCCCAGTGTTAAATGTGATGCTATGACATTTTAGCAGTTGGAGACTTTTTATATAGTTTTCTTGAACTGTCACATACATATAATACTTTGCATTGTGCAAGCAGTTAGTGCACAATCTGGGATATATCTGATGTCTGATTTCACTATCTTAATGAGCCATTTAATATCAGGGGTAGATAAGAAGCAGAAAAAGTCCTGTGTGACAGATGTCACATTTTGCTTGCAATTTCAGGCTATGCATGTGTGCAGTTGTCTGTGGCCGTCGGCAAAATTGCAAAGATATGCATTGTATATCGTAATGTCATTCATCAAGCTTTTATATATATTGTCTGATTGTCCTAGTGTCCTTGTGGGCCATTGATATTAACCTATTGCATTCCAGGGTGACTATGTCAGCTGTAGGCTGTTTTCCTTATTTGGACAGAGAAAAACTCTGCTTATTTGAATGTCCATATCTGTATATGGACTTGTGTTATGCTGTGTGTTCTTTTATGTATATATATATACATGTGTATGCCATGCTGAACTTGCTACAGGTGCACATACACATAGCCATCTCCACTTCCTCATCTACATGTACATTTACTGCTAGTCAATTCACTTACCAAACAAATATGTTGCTCTACATGATTGTTGTACTTATAGAATCTACTGTCTTGTTTGTCATACAATGTTATGTTTATAGATCACATTGAAGTTTATAAATAAAGTTCTTACACATAGCTGATTGTGGCTTTTTTGACACACACTTGTATACATGAAAAATTAGATCAGATACAGAAGCTGTAGATTGTGAAACTTCTGAAATAATTATTCCCATAGCTAAATTGCCATCAGAGCACGTCAACACATACAAAATAAAGAACATAATTATATGTGCGAAGAGACACATAACCTCATCACCTAGGGTTCTGACGTTACTTGTGTGTGAGAAGAATGTCTAACCAAAGTGGCCATCCATACCCTAAGGAACGAACAGGCTCAACCCCCTAGCCCGACTAGTCGTACTTACCATACGAGCAATCATGGTGTATTCTGACATACTGTCATCTTCAAGGAAACACCATGCTAAGCCTGCAGAAAAATAAGAAGGGATGGAGGGAAAGAAAGATGAGGATGGAGAGATGAGGGATGTACGTTTGGATTGTGTATTCCGCCACACATGGAAGGAACATTCATTTGTTTCATAACACCTGAACAATGCATTCAGCTGGTTCTGTGTGTGAGGAGTTGAATCTCCTTAGTATCATTTACAAGGTGGAAGATTCTTTTTCATGGGTAAGATAGATAGATATAGGTCATTTTCCTTAGGATTTTTCATAATTATGGAGAAATAAATGTTTGCACACCCGGTTTCAAGAATCTAGCTTTTACCACCGACCTCAGCGAGAAGTGGTTATGCATTTTATCCACACACAACATACACTCATCTAATCTCTCTCTTTCTTTCTCTCTCTCTCTCTCTCTCTCAGTCTCAAATACACATGCGCGAACATGTTGATTTAAGAAAGGAGGAGGTATCTAAAGCTGCAGAATAGCTTGGTTTTCATTCATTCGTTTTAGATTCATTAAATGAAACCTATAAAATTAACAAATAAGAGCATGATTATTAAAGTGGGTTCCTTTGTGATGGAGTCATGACTGTTATGGCCCCTGTTGTTTTTTTTGTGTGTGTGTGTGTGTGTTTTATTTATTTATTTATTTTACGAATGAAGGATTTTAATCTCTCACTGAAACTGCCTTCTTGCTCTATCCTGCTTTTGAATCATTGCAAGTTTAAAATATGCAGACCTTGTTTTTTTTTTTTTTTTTTTGCACATGTTCATGATCTTGGACAACGTACGCTTGATAATTATTGAAGAAGCGGGAAAAAGAACTACAGTATATGATAAATTTAAGCCTAATTATGTAGGTATAACAACATAAATTTAATGAATGCTCAGTGCAAAAAAAAAAAATGGCACAGAAATCAATTGGAATGATACACGTAGTTTGTATTCTTTTTGTTCTTTTTTTTTTTAACCTTCCCTTCCCCCCGTTCAACGAAACACACAATCATAACTACTCACTTATGAAATAATGATATGGGCACTTTCTTTCACTTCAGTATACATATTATGTAAATCAAACACAAAGTGTTAATTATTCGGCTAAATCAGAGGAGAGCAATTGGCCTCCAAGTACTGGGCAGTGATAAAAAATCCAGAAAGAAATACATGTACTGTTGAAATTTTCACCAGGATTGGAATTCTGGAAAGTGTAAATAGCTCACTTAATAGTGCAAGACAACACACATGGGAGATTATGAAAGAAAACGAATGAACTCACTCTAGTCTGTGTCAATCATTCTCTTTCATGACCCTACACATTCTTATGAAAACACATACACACCAAAACGAAAATAAATAAATAAATAAATAAAGATTGAATGAAGGCAAAGCTACGCTGCTTGGAATTATAGAATGAAAAGCCCAATGAATACATTCAGCGAATTAAGTATGAATAGGCCTAGCCGTAGTTTTATTTAGCCGCCTCAACCGTTCTCTCTCTCTAGTCTTTCAAACATTCACATACACACAAACAAGCACACATGTATACACACACAAAAACAAGCACGCAAACACGCACTCACACATACACATTGTACCTGGTGTACGGGGCAAGTCTTAACACAAATTTTCTATAATATAGGAGATGGAAAAATTGGCCCTGCGAGTGTCAGGCAATGGAGAAAAATCCAGAGAGGAATATTGTGAAAATCGTCACCGGGATTTGAACCCTGGACAAGTGGATATCACTTGTTTAAGGCTACATAGCCGTCACTGTTACAACTTCAGAGATCATGACAGAAAATGAACGAATTCACTCTGTGTCGATAATTCATTATTATAACCTCCCACGTTTACTTGAAAAACAAACAAATAAAAAAAAATGAGTGGAGGCGAGGCTACTCAACTTGCAACTTTAGAATGAAAATCCCAGTGAATGCACTTTGTCACTTTGTTATACAATTAAGCATGTGCACAGTGATATTATAAGTCCCACCCTATACACTGAGCCGATCAACAATTTCAGTTTTGAATATTTATCTGCTAAGCCCCATCAATCAAATCATGCTTAATAAGACATATACTTAACAAGTAGGCCCACCACACGCGTCTATGCTTTATGCGCCCTTACGACGAACGTCAAGTAAGACGAAGATTTTATCTGTGGCCATTCCAAGTACGGCGAAGGTTTAGGCTTTGGTCGTCCATAAGTACGGGGAAGAGAAGGACAGAGAAGGGCTTCAGTGATACGGCCGTCGATTAGGTGCAAATAGTCCTGACCATGTTTGATGTGTGTTACGGGGGGGGGGGGGGAGGAAAAAG
>JBCEWB010471326.1:0-22775 GCA_039654565.1 Peronia peronii | reverse complement strand
AGGGGGCGATCACAACTTTCACATCCGACACAACCCACAAAATTTAAAACAAACAAACTGTTCTTTCGTTGTTCACCTACTCCTCTCTTACCAAAAGAACTAAAATCCATATAACAATACGTCCGAAGTTTGATTTTATCCGTGCTACAATGTTGAGGACGAAAGAAAAAAAGAAAAAAAAAACTCCCGTTGTCCCAAATTTTATATCTGGTCTTTAGAATTGGTGTGTGCGCGTATGTGTGCATGGGTGAATGCCTGCTTGTGTGCGTGTATGTGTGTTTTTGTTGCTTTTTTCGTATGCAGCCTATCATTGTGTTGAAAGTAGGATTAATTGAGCTGTAAATGAGTGCCCAGTATAATCAGAAGAAATTTTGAAGTTTTGGAAAGTTTGCATGGGCCACCAGATAAAAGAACATCTTAGTCTGTAGCCCGGGGGGTCTCCGCTAATTCTTCATCGGATTTTTAACTACCGAAGGTTAACTACCGAAGGTTCTTTATCATGTGTGATGTGCACATGGGACTTTTGAACCATACTGGCTATTATCCAAGAAGACTAGATGGTTTCCCCATCCAGGAAGCCAGAGGACCGTTGAGTGACTGCAAAAAAAGTAGGTTATAATGTTTCTTATTCTCTGGCAGGGTTCGAACGTGCGACACTGGCAAAGAGAGACAGACCTCAAACCTCTCGATCACGACGCCTTCCTCCACGCTCTTTCTCTCACTCCAACCCCACCGTCTACTACATTTAATACTGGCTTCATTTTCCGATTTAAATTTGGCGTTAGGGAAAGAAGTTTGTGAACAGTGCCCGTGCTGAACTGAGGATCTAATATCTAAATAATGAGTAGGCCCAGGTCTGATAGAGCTACTGCTAGGCCAGATTTAATTTAAGTGATAACAGTAACGTCCCTTTCAATATGGCGGCGGCCAGCGTCGTCTGCTGGTGAGCGCCATTAGATCTGGAATTAGATTACAACAGGTGAGAATTGTTTGTTGATTAGGATTTTCCCCTTTTGGGGAAACTCATTTCTGCAGCTATTGTCCGTGTTCGTTTTCTCTACATCAGGAAAAATTAATAGCTCTAGATCTAAATCTAACTTGTATCGGAGAAACGTTTGTTTACATTCAATCAGGAAATGAAGGATCGCGTAGCGAAACAGCTCGAGCGCTTCGCCGCCTCCGCTGAAAGTTCTACCCGGTACTTACAATAGTGCCCGAAACTGGTCAAGCGGGTAGGGTCAACTTGGTCTGGTCAGTTGAAATAAGTGTTGAGTTGCTTAGCTTGTGGGGACAGTGTGTTTGTTCTAAGACGGAACACGCTAGCCATGGTGGGTTTCCAGAACCCAGAGTGAAGGTGAGGAACCAGACGTAAAATCTATTTTAGATCTGAAGTTACGTTGTCAACTTATTGAATAGATCTGGATCTAGATTAAGATCTACAGTGACATTCATACTGCGATGCCTGGTGCTGCTCAGATATCGTAGTTACAAGAATCTCACAATTGAAAGTGTGCTCACAACAGGCCTATTTTAGTAAAAGTAACAAAATTTTTATCACAAAACCCTGTCCACGATCAAAAATTTATTGATTGTGATTAAAAATAAAATTTGACATCTTATTGATTTGATAGTGTAAGATTAGGGTTAGAGTTACGGTTTGGAGTTGATAAACTAGACAAATTAATTGAGACCACACTTAGATGGAAAGGTGCTGAATCTTAGTCTAGAATCTAGATCTAGAATAATCTAAGATGAGTGAAAACTGGTGGATGGGATCTGCAAGATTATATTAATAGATGTTCATCTCATATTTCCTGCCTCTGCTTTTTTTTTTTTTTAAATTAATGTCTTTGCTTATGATCTAAATGACTCAGACGTAATCCATCCATATGACCTGTTAAGTGTGTGATTTTTTAATGTAATTTTTACTTTGCAACATATATATGTCATGCTCATTATGATAATTTGCTATATATGGTGTTTTGACCAAACTGAGCTCAGACCATAGCTGACTTCTTTTTCACCATATTGTTCTCAAAGTACAAGAAATGCGTAAATATTTGCCATTTGAAATAAAGTGTGCATGATGAAATGAAACTGCTCTTTATGTTTTCTCAAATAACCAAAAATGACTAAGGCAAATAAATGTGTTATGAGTGTGGCAATATTATTCTTTTTATAATAACAGTATTGAAAATCAGTTTTATCACCAAAGAAGAAAGGACTTACAATCATTCTCTCCTCATGTTCATCATTTTTTTATCCTACTTTTGCATTGGTACCTCACATAAAGATATTAATGTCCTCACTTGAAAGTTGCCAGTAAGAGTTTAAAGTCTGCTACTGCACAAATTATCTTTCAAGTCATCTGATTCCTTTGTTTGGGCATAACTCTGGATGATTTTCATGTTATCTTTTCATATCAGTTGTGAAGTTTGCCACTATTGTCTGTGGGCTGTCCATTGTAGCCATGTCTTTTGTGTTCTTTTTTGTTAGCAAATTATCCTTAGGACTGTCAAAGGACCCAACCATTTCAGCTCTTGTAATAGTTCACTGCTATATACTGTCCAGATATAGCACATTGTAACTTGACATTTTTTATATGTAAGTAAATATTTACTGGTGACACTTAACTGTTCACTGCTAGAGCTACGCCAATTATTGCAAGTATCAGCAATATGGTCAATCTCCCTTGTTTCTGCGCTTACCTTACCCGTACCCAATTCCGCCCACTATTCATGTGATAACCATGCATCCTCTACTTTCATCAGGCAATCAGGAGTGTCGGCTGTTATTCAGTGTTACTTATTGTTACTTGAACAAACAGATTATATGCTTGATTTAGGCTCTCATAAGTAGATCATCTGACAATCTTGTGGCATCTATTACTATCAAAAGATTCTGCATCTAGCTTAGATGTGAAATGTTGGTCAGTGGTCAAAACATTGGATCAAAGGGAAAAGGGGATGGTTTGTAGTGGGGTGACTGGTAGACATACCATGTATGCACTCCTGCACGTGGCATATTGATTTTTGGACATACCTATTACTGTTAATGTTGTTTCCAATGAAATGGTTAGTTCTGCTTTCTCCCCATTCTTAACACTGTTGATATATATGGTGTTAAAAAAAATACCAGATGTTGTTAGCTATTAAGTATTAAGTACCTGCTCACAGCAGACAATACCGATGTCAGTAATTTCTGAGGGTGTAACTGTAAACTTTTGTCAGATTCACTTCCCAGTAATTTCCAGTTTGTAAATGGTTATGGCAAATATCTCTTCTTTTCATTTAGTTACACAATTACTGTACCGGTACTTGTTTTAGAACAAATAAAATCCTCATTAATTGAATAAAAAGTTTTCATATAAAGTATTTTTTTTGTGTGGAATTTGTTTCATTGTTGCAGTGTTGTTTTTGCAAAGTACAACTTAATCTTGAAAACCTTCTTCTGATTTTCTACCTTCAAAGAATTCAAAATTGGAAGTAAATGGTTGAACTATAGATGTAGGTAAAAACCTCATGAACTTTTAAAAGTTATTATTTTACATGCACTCTTCCTGGTAGGCCCTAAAATGAAGATTCTATTACAGTTGGTTAGACTGACTAATAGATGTGAGAATGTTGAGGCTGGTGGGAGAAAGTGAACATTTCATATGTGATGTCAACCTGTCGTGGCAGGAGATGACCGGTCCACCATGCTGAGGCTGCACTTGAAGCGTGTGGTTGCTGTGTTGGTCATTCTGCTGGCCATCTGCCTGCTGATCATCATTGTTCTCCATCATCAACTGTCTCCAGCCCGTCCAGAGTTCTCCCCGGAGGCTGACCTGGAGCTGTGGAAGCTGTTGATTCAGAAAGAGACCACCACTAAGGTATCATCATGCTCCTTCAACAATACAGTCACATTACATACTTTTAGATTGTCCCAACTCCAGACCTGCTTGAAAAGCTCACTTCTTGGTCACTTTCTGAAGAATCTTTTTTTGAGAAAAGTGAGGCCCAAACTATTCTGTGCTTTTTGCCTGAGATGGACTTCTACTTCAAAATTTGAAATCATTGGCATGAATATGTTTTGAAAAAATATATCTTGTTCACCCCTATACAATTTGACACATCCCATGCCCAATGTTTGATAGTCCAATTCATATACACCCTTTGACTGTCATTTTTAACTCTTAAAAATATAATACCATACTTAGTTATATAGCCATAATCGTACTGATGCACTATCAAATCCCAACACAAACAGATAAACAGATCACATTATCATCAATACCATGACAAATGTCATTGGATGCCATGCTGGAAACAACAGTCACAGATTTCTGTTTCTTTCAGTCTTCTGCTGTTCATAGTTAGTGTGGTGATATTCTTCAGCAAAACATTCTGTGGCACAGAATTTTTTTTTTAGGTTTTGAGTCATCATCACTTCCACACAAGTATGCTAATTTGCCATGCATTATAATATTTTGTTAATTGAGTGCTTCAATATTTTCTCCCACATAAAGATTATACAGTGCAATCCTATTATATCAACATCTTAATCTTAATGATATAATAGAAAGTCAGTATAAGAGATGATGACAATTTAGGCAAGTGAGAGGGTGTTGTGAGAATACCGTTTTAGGCAGCAATATTTTTCTTTGGCAAAATCTTCGTTTTTGTCGACACCCACAAAAAAACTGAATTTGACATCGATTGTCAAAGTCTTCCTCTTTTTTGTCTACATTTTCGCAAGCCAATTTCTCATTGTGCTTCATTAATGATGCTGAGAGTGTGGTACTCTGGGGCCTTGACTAAAAATTCCAGCACAACGAAATACATCTTGGAAAAGCCCAGGTGCATGCTAATTGCAAAGCAACACACTATGCGCCCACCAATTCTTTTACAATTAGCATTTGTAAATAGTCAGCATGGTAGTCCAGCTGGACACAGTAGGCCTACTGCTGTTTCTAGCAAAGCTGCATGCAACCCGACAATGTAACATTTGTCCTCACAGACAAATGAAAGGTGCAAAAAGTGGGCAGTCGCCTTTGCTTACCTTCAAAATAAATTTTTGTCCGCCAGAATATTACTTTACTATGTACCAGGAATATAAGGAAAAAAAACAATTGCCGAGTATGTCGATATAAGGAACAACAGCAAAATAATGTCGATTTAGGGGATTTTATTTATTAATAATATAGATAAGAAAAATCAAGATGAAAAAAGTATGGCGACATAGAAGAATGTTGATATAATTCCATCTGGAATGTCAGAGCGTTTTCTGATTTGTGCCCCAGTCTTCTGCATCTCTTGCGGACATTAGCCAAGGCTTGGATTTCTGCAGACGTTTTCTTTGTCTATTCCGGGATGTTGTCGGTCCATCTTTTTCTTCTGCCCATCTTCTTGTGTAGATTCAGGAAAAGTCAAGAGTTCAGCAAAATTCAGACAAAGACAGTCTTCTCCCATGGCCAAAGACAGTTTCAGCTGTTTTGATCTGTCTGGCACTAAGGACGCTTACGATATATGCAGCACAATCCACATATATTGACATTACTTGATACAAGGGCTGAGAAGAAGATGAACATATTTTTTTTTTTACGATATGTATAAATATAAGTGAAATTGAGAAAAAGCGAGCAAATGAACATGTCTTCTTTTTTTTTTTTTATTTGTTCATTCCCTTTTTTAAAATATTTTTTTTGTTCATTGAAGATCACAAAGTTTTTCTGTCCTGTTCATTTCAGAAGCCGACCACGCAGCCTGCACCTCATATTCATCTCAAGCAGTTACCTTCCCTGACCATCAACCACAACTGGACCATCCAGAGGGTGGAGGACACGTTCTTCAGGTATGGCCAGATCCCACATGTGTCAGCTTGTGTCAGTTAGAGAAAGAGTAGGGAGGGAGAGAGAAAGAGAGATGGGAGGAGGAAGGTGAGAGAAGAGGGAGAATAAAGAGAGACGGCAATGATTTGAGTATTAGAGAAGTACACTGTGGAAAGTGAATATCCAAATAAATTCTTAATGATTTTTGGGTTTTGCTTCATGTTTGAACATTATCTTTTTATCTCCATTCTGTGGAAGTATTAAACCATTGTTGTTGTTGCCTTGGGACTTCATGGCACACCAGCACAATTAAAGGTTACATTGCACCTGTATTAAACGATAAATTTATTTGCTATTTAATGAGGGGAAAATAGATCATTTTCAAGTTCACTGTTATGTTAAATAAGAACATTGCACCTTATCTTCAAAAATGACTTATATGAATAGTTATTCCTGTTTCTGGCTGGAAGTGAAGTTTCTCTCTAGACTTGCAATTTTGCAATGAAAATGAATATTGCCAGATTGTTTCACAGCAAATCGATTCACCTCCTACATGGATTTTTGGTTCGCGGTATTCCACATTTTCAGTGGTGTCTATAGAAAATCATATCAAGAAAACTATTTACAATACAGCCATGAAGCTTTACAGTTTTGCACAGAGATTTGATTGCAATCATTCTTAAATCTCTGTGTGTTTAAGAGTTTTGAAGATGAGAATGTCAATGTGACTATCTATTTGACTGGCTGATCTTTTTAGAAGAAAGTAATGAAACACAGTAGATCTTCATTGTGAAATCAAACTGCTTAGTTTTGGACAAAAACTATATTGAAATACATAAGACAAAATTGATGCGTTTATGTTTCTGTGCAGATATTATAGCTAGGTGTGAATGCAGTGATGTTTTGAAACAGAGCAGATCTTGCTGTAGTTGAGATGCAAAAAAAACAAAATCGTAATTTGACCATTTGTACTAGAAAGCTCTTTCTTTATGATGCAACAGGTAGTTGAATATGTTTTTAGGTGATCACACATTCATTGCACCCATGCAGTATTCTGGAAAATCATGATTGCAGAGGGTGTCATCAAAGTAGACAAGCACTCCATCACTTCAGTCACAGACTGCACAATCAAAGTTGTCAGTGGGTTAAAGATAAGATTTCATTCTCAGTGATGAGATCATTGGACAGTCATTGAGCAATCACTGAGTGGTCGTGGGCAGTAATTGAGTGATCACTAAGTAGTTGCTAAGTGGTCACTGGGCAGTCACTTAGTGGTCACTGGGCAGTCATTTAGTGGTCACTGGGCAGTCACTTAGTGGTCTCTAGGCAGTCACTTAGTGGTCACTGGGCACTTGCCAAGTGGTCATTGGGTGGTTATCAACAATCACTGGATATTCACTAAATAGTCAGTGTGAAACTTACTATGGAAACAAATAATGGTAGCCTGGTGTTTAAGGGGAGGGGTGGCGCCTGATGGTCATTTTCAAACCGCATGGGAAATATTCATCTTGCCTAGGTCAAACATGGCCAAATTAGAAGAAAAAAAAATTTTGAAAAAAATTTCAAAGCATTGGCCGCCATGGTAACGACGCCATCTTGAATTTTCAATATAGATGAGTAGTGAAGTTTTAAAATGTATAGGACACGTCAAAATTCAATGGATCACTTTGAACATATGATCGTTTGAAACAAGATCTACAAAAGTATGCATTGTTTTTGTCATTTAACGAAAACTTTTTTTTTTACGGAATTTTCAATGTTGCCTGAATCGGAAAGTGATAATTTGCAGATTTTTTTGCACTTCATCCAGTGTATCTTCAAATCTATGGAACACATCCTAATTTCGATTCACACCTTTGTGTGTTATTGTTACGACAAGCTGCATGCAAAATTTCAAGCAAAAATGTTGGAAAATAAATGTGTAGTTAGATTTTTAGTGAAAAAAGGGAGCATATTGAGAAAATCGCAGTCAAAGCTTTCGTAAGTGAAAACTGAAGCAAAGCCAAAATTTCATGCTCCACTAACACTAGAATGATCCTGCTAGATATGCAGGACCTCTTCAGCTTCCTTCTTTAATCTTGCCTTTTATCAGGCTGCATGCACTGTTGTCTCCTTTTCTTGGTCTTCTCTTCCAATCTACTACTAAACATATAGTAAACGCTCCCTTGCTGAAGCAAACAGACCAGGTCAGAGTGCAAGTGTTCCAACTCCTGACCTTCTCCCAGCCAGTCAGAATCCTACCCGGGGACGAGTGCGCTGCGGTATTTTTATCCAGCCAATGAACAATGCACTCAAAAGGATAAAGATCGAGCTGATCACACACAGGCACATGTTCCGTGTGAAACGGAGTCAGACTATTGTGTATACACATGGTCTTTTCCAGGCTGTGGTCTCAATATAGAGTGACCTGGGACTGGAAATCTAGGCCAGACATATAGGGAAATGGAAGAGAAAGGTCACAGTGCAAAATTTTGCTCACTTGAGATGCTTGTGATGGGCGGTGCAGTCAGATTTTTGTAGTGCATTTTTGTGAAATTTGTGCATGTTTATGGATTGTTTTTGACCTCCTGTTGTCTTCTGATGGTCAGATTTGGCCATAGATACTGTTTTCAGTTGAAACTACAGCTAGATTTGTGATGAAAAATGAACAAAATGTTTGAATAACAGAAAAATTCGGATTCAGTTTTTTTTATCGATTTTCCGACTTTTCAGATGCCGCCCCTTCCCTTAAAGCTGTTCTTTTTTTTCATTGTCACAGGTTTCTGGAGAACAAAGATATCCGCTGTGAAAATGACATCCGACTTGGTAACTGGAATGAGGGAGGTTGGAATGTTTGCATGTCGCCTCCATTCACATTTGACACATCTTGTGTGGTTTTCTCCTTTGGGTGGGTAATTGACTTTGTCTGGCTAGTATATGTACACACATTATGCACACAGGTGCAAAAACACACAGATAAGGACAATGAATTACACATATGAAATAAAGTGTGTCAGAAGGTCATGACCCCTAGTCCATTGTTTACATCATCACATTTTCTAAATCGAAAGTTCCCTTTCTCAAGCTCACAGGAGGTTTTTGATTTATCTTATTTTTGTCTTTTGTCAAATTGTGAACTTATATGGTTCAAGGTATAAAGAACACAAATTTTATAATCTCTTTGAGGTGTTGAAGGTGATGATGTTCACGACAGATGTAGGATCATGACTTTTCATCACAATCTCATATACACTCATGCACATGTACAAACACTCAGGTCTATAGACCCACACACAGGCACACACGCATATGGAGATGCACACACACTTACACACACATTCACATACAAAACATCCAGGTACACAGGCAGGCAGAGACTTGAACTGCAAGATGGCCTTGTTGTCATTGCTCTTGCCATTGTTGTTGATATTGTTGTTTACTTTTTGTTTGTTTGGTAGTAAATACTGTCTCTATGCGGGGAAGAAATAGGAATTGCAAGAGCTCCAGAGTTGTTGTAAATGGTGTCATTACCTCAGAGATAAGAGATAGCCTGGTGTAGCCTGTTACAGCATGGTGTAGACAGGTGAAGTAAAGTAAAGAGATGTATAGCCAGATGTTGTTTTGGAGGAACTTTTAGCCTGATGTAAGCAATGCAGAGTGATACATGCAGATGTAGGTAGATGTGGTGTTTTGCATTCTGATGTTGCCTGGTGTAGGCTGGTGTGGTGTGATTTATTGAGATGTAGCAAAGTGTAGGCAGGTGTAGTGTGATTTATTCAGATGTAGCAAGGTGTAGACAGTTGTAGTGTGATTTATTTAGATGTAGTAAGGTATAGACAGATGTAGTATGATTTATTTGGATGTAGCAAAGTGTAGGCAGATGTATTGTGATGTATTCAAATGTGACATGATCGTGACAACTAAAATGTTTTTCTTTCAGCATTGGCAATGACTGGCAGTTTGATGACAGCGTGGCCAAGATGTACAACTGTCGTGTGCTGGCCTTTGACCCCAGGTGAGCATGACCAATCTGTGTGCTTGTCTAAACTGTGAGTTAGGGATGTCAAACTTACGAACTGAGTAGGATAATTAGACTTTCGGGCTGTCATCAGCTACTTTTCTGATCCTTGACTTTTCATTTTTCCTGCCACAGTACTCGAGTTTTGTGCCGTTTTGCAAGCACATTATGTAAAACCATAGAGCGTGAAAACAAAAGGACATCTTTATGCCATTACTGGTATTCACTGCCCATAGCCATGCTCTAACCTGCACAGTTGGGTCTCTTAATAGGATGATCTGTGGACAAAACTCTGTCATGTCATGTGACAACATATGATGAAGAGGAAAAATTTATGTGGGGACCGAATATATTTCATCTTGCAACTTTCTAGTAGAAAACCTAAGATTGTCAAATGTCATAAACCTCTTATTTTCAGTGCTAGAGTCTTGGATGAAATGTGGAAAATCTCCCCATGATTGAATGTATACAGCTGTACAGATAGTTCACTTGATCTGAGTTTGTCAGTGATTACTAAGTACTAGTCAATGCTTCATTTGTTGTATGTTGTGAGTTATCTTCTATTAGATATACCTGGCTTCTTTGTTTACATTCTGGCACACATTTTGTCATGAATAGTTAATGCATTATGACATATTAATCAACAACAATAATAAAGAGAAAAAAAAAAAGATGCAATATCTTTCTATGCATTTTATTTAGGAAGATTTAATCTGTAACAGCATCATTTACCATGGGTTATCAGCTACCATGTGAATATTCAGAGTTTACCAGCGGTCTGTCAGTAAAAGCCAGGGCTGGCTGGGAACCACAGATATATTGTAGCAAGTTTGTCCTGAACTACTAGGACAAGGAGGACCGAGATAGTAGGACTAGTTAGGACTAATCCAAAGCTCAGCACTATGATTGAAGGATTGATGTGTATAGTTCAAAACATCTGCTCAGTCACTGAAACATTGATAAATGTATAACAATCATATACCCTCTACTGTACTTCTGGTGGTCCCTGGCCAGTATGCAAGAGCCCAGCATGCAGCGTAGTCCTCTCATTGAGTTCCGCAAGGTGGGCCTGGGAGCTCGCAATGAGGTCAACCAGGATGGGTGGCAGCTGAAGACCTTGGCCCAACACCTGAAGGATGAGGGCTACTGGAAAGTATGTCATAGCAAAGTGTGCTTCTGGGGTGTGTGAGTGGGTGTGAATTTTTAGATGGGTGTGTGATGTGTGGTTGAGAATGTGGTACGTGGATGGGTGTATATTATGCGGATAGGTGTATGGGTAGATGTATGACATGCAAATGGCTGTGTGATGTATATTGGGCATGTGATGTGTGGTTGAGTGTGTGGTATGCAGGTGGGTGTGTAGTATATGGGGAAGTGTATGGTGTGTAGGTGGATGTGTGACATGCAGGTGGTTGGGTGCGATGTATGGTTGGGTGTATGGTATGCAGGTGAGTGTGTGGTGTGCATATAGGTATGTAATCATTTGGATGTATCATATTTGGAGTCCACTGTGTGAGTGGGTATGTGATGTTGCATACCTACTCTGCTGCTGATCTGTATCTTGTCTGAAGCAATTATTTGTGGAGAACAGATCTTTACTCTTATATATAAAAAATGCTTTGAGCATACTCATAATCTGTTAATACTGAAAAGTTATATTACTTTTTTATATCTTTTTTTTATATCTATACCACATGCAGGTCAAGACTTGATTTTGTATTAGACATGTACATCCCTGTGTGTCAAAACCTGATTTTGACCTTGAAAGTCTAATTGTCTTAAGTATCACTGCCATTATTTGGAGAAAATTGGAACTGAAAATTTCAGCTTTTCGTAAACAATCTGAATGGCATATGAGATGAAATTCCTTTTAGAATCACCTTGAAGTATTGTGAACATATAGAATATATATCATGTTACTTCATTATAAAAATGAACCAGACACTGAAAACTGACTTGAATTTGATAGTTAAGACAAATTGGTTTTCAAGATTGATATGTCATTTCACATGAATGTGTTACCATCCCATACATCCAGAATTTTCCAATTCTTTTTTTCCCCCTTTTTTTTTTTTTTTTAACTCTGTCCATTGTGTACTCTGCAGCAACCAGTGGATTATGTGAAGATTGACATTGAAGGGATGGAGTGGGAAGTCCTGAAACAAGCCTTTGAGGACAATGCCCTGCAGATGGTCAAACAGCTGGGCTTTGAAATTCATACCCTGGAGATGTTCCGTATGTTCAAGCTGGGCAAGACTGTGCCAGATCGAGAGGCCAAGCTGGATAAGCTGGAATTTGTCCACAAGTTTGAGACCCTGCATCAGCTTGAGATTTTGGGCTTCCGCAAGTTTAACTACCGCCGTAACCCATATGGTGACTACAAGTCGAACTACACCAAACACAGCCGGTCCTGTTGCTATGAACTTCACTACATCAATAAAGACTTTCTGCCAGACAATTATACCATCAAGCATAGCAGGGATGCCAAGATCTTCCACAGATAGTAGATAGTGGAGCGACGTCTTCACCAGACACTGGCTAATCTGAACATGTCATACTTTCACATGGTATGGGAAAGTATCTTCTAGACCTTACATGAGATTTGTGCCCAGGCTGTAGACTTGACCCTCAAATGTGCAACTAGCAACATATCTGTGACTGAACATTGCAGCATGTTAGTATTGTATTGTGCACTGAACATTGACTATTCGAACCATTTGTTGATACTGTATTGTACAATGAACATTGAACATTCCAGCATATTGTTAACATTTTATTTACAGTGAACAATGAACATTCCAACCTGTTGATTTTGTATTGTGCACTGAACATTGAACATTCCAACTGATGATGTACAGCGGTCTCCATTTATGAGCCACATAAGAGACTAACAAAGCTGGCTCTTAAGCACACAGGCTCTTAGGCAGATGGATAGGTTACGCAACTCATGTGACCACAATTTTGACAATGAAAATTTGATAATATATGACATGTGGCACAATGTCATTAGGTACTCCGATCGGAGAAATTAGTGTTTTTCAACAGTAAATGAATTTTTAAAGCAATTTTTTTTTCCCTCACAGAACTCTTCTATATCAATCTAAAAATGCATTTCAGTTAAATTTGCCGAAATAGATCGAGTAAAAGCCCAAAAGCTGTAACTTAGTGTTGGGGCCTAATAAGGATTAATAAGGATTAACAAAAATGGTCAGCTATTTTCTCACTAAATTCAGTTCAGCAACAGGTCACCCCCCTTTGTCATTAATTGCCAATATCTCGATATCTACTCAGGTAGAACAAATATTTTTTCACATACAGAAAGAGAAATTAATAATCTTCATAGTAATACCAAAAACTCCATACATTCAAAATTTGACGAGAGCCTGATTTCATTGTGTCGCATTTCATATTATGTCTATGTTATCCTACGGACAGTCTCATGAGTGACTCAAGTATTTAGAATTACCCAGACTGACCAAAGTAGGAAAACAACTGGCCAGTCCAGAGGGTAAAGTTAGTTTATTGTTGAACGAATCATGGTGCTGCTGAAGGTGTTGACAAACAAAGAAATGGTTGCAAGCTAGTCCATGTAAGCCTGATTATGCAGTCATATGTCTCGCATCACTTTCCCTCTTCATTTCACTGTTCCACTACCCCCTCCCTATTTTACTGCACACCTAGTACATGGATTCTTTTGAGAAGACAATCTGATGTAAAATTATGCCACGAGTACTCACCAGTCTTAGACTGACATCAGGCTCTTAGGTGGATTTGGAAGTGGATTCTTAGTGGGGGAAAATTATAGAGAAAAAATTCCTGTTTCACAGTAGAGGGGGTCTCTTAGGTGGACTTGGCTCTTAGGTGAGGGGTTCTTAGGTGGAGACCACTGTATTGTGTACTGAACATTCCAACATTTTGCTGACTTGACCCACATGTCACAGCTAATTTATTGTAAAATGAACATTCCAACACATCCCTGATAGTATTATGGAAGACCACACTTTCCAGCATATTAATCTGTATTGATTTTGGTGTTTTAGTCCACATCTTAATTTTGGCCATTTGTCACTATAATGTGAAAGTGAAAAGTTTGGATCTGTCTCCCTATGATTTAGACTGTTTTTTTTTTATTTCCTTATTGCACCCATTGGAAAATAAGTGCAGCTGTCTTAAAAGGTGATTTTTCCGAAAACAACCTCCCTATCTGGCCAAGTTAGGGATACATTAGGTGTTGGTATATGCTCATAACTTTATAATCAAAATGAATATTTGTCATAAATTCTGACAGGAAATTATCAAAGAGATTTTAGCCATTGTGGCAATGTGAATAATTTATAACTATGAAGATGTAAGATCTGTTGAGATTGGCAGGACTGGCACATATACACTGCACCTGGCACGTTGGCTGTAGACCTGCGAATCAGCCTGTCATTGTGGAAAGCAGGTGCTTTGCTTAGTTTCGTTTCGACTAATGACCCATCATCCGGCCTTCTAAGTGACACATAGGCCTACATCGGATCTCTGATTGACCATATGTTTCCTCAGATCCCTCCCTTAACTCCACCCTTTTTTATATAGAATACTTGAAACTAGTCATTGGTAGAGGGGCTGTACTTACAAGTACATATTTATTACATACGGATTTTGAGTTTGTCACCCCATACACATCGACCGCTCTGTCACTCACTCACCCATAGCCTAGCGTAATTCTGTGGACCAAGCCATTTCTATTACAGTATCCCGATGTAAACCATAAGCTATCACCCCTCTAGCCCCGTGGATTTAGACCATTCTTCTTAGATCAGACTGGTCTGTGTTTGACATCTTGTGGCTACAAAGAAATTTGTAGAACTGATCTAATGATGGCATAGCATGAGAGCATGTAAAGTCTGTAATTCATCATAAATAATGATGCGGAAGGGGAATGTCATTGTTATTCCTTAATGAATCATAACTAGACACCGCCGATTACATGGCCCACTTAACAAGTTTTACACTGACCAGTGATCAAGCTGTCTAGGATAAAAGTGAGCTACAATTTGGCATGGAGGAAAGCTAAAGCAGTCTATGTATCTATTTGTTTACATATCAGACGACTTACAAGGTACTTGAGAGAACTTCAGTGGACCATGTGGCCTTTGATTTCTGTTCTTCCATTCCATCCAACGAGAGTTAATCATTGAGTAGTCCAGGCTGTTTCATACACTCATTAAATAGCATTTCCATTGAGTATTGAGAGATTGTCTAATGAGCTGTGGCTGTGCGTAACATAACAACTGTTTGACAAAACTGGGGTAGAAAAACTTTTTAACTTTCAGTCACTTGGCGAGAAACATTCAAGTAGAGAGTCATCTTGTGTATAAATATGGGCTGCACATATTACAGATGAAAAGGAAAAATGTTTAATAAAAGAAAAGAAGGTACGCTACTCAGCAAATGACACATAATAAGAAACTGATGGCTTCCCTTCCCTGAGGTACTGGCCCATACAAACTTCTGTCATCATAGATAATACCATATGGGACCAAGTCAGGTTTAGCTGTTGTGAGAAAATGACATAGACAGAGCTGGGTTTTAATTTGGAAAGTACATTACATTAATAAAACAAAATGTCTGTTATATTCAGCTACTTGTAATAGTTGCGATTACAGCCAACATCATAAATCAAAATTTCAAAAGCAGTGAGTTGAATCAGCCTGAGGAAATGTGAATTGTGTGTCAGGCACATGTGGGCTACATCATTGGGATAGGCTGGTAAAATCTGTCTTTAGTACCTCGTCAGTGTCAGTGATTGTGTACTGCTCTAGAAAAACCGATGGGATGGTGAATAGTGGTCAGACAATTGGGAAATACTGAAGATAGTTTTTTGAGAAGGAGCTTTCGCTCATTCCCTCTCAGCTTTTCATTTTAAATCATTTAAAAATCAGAGAAATACTGCTGTTGAACCCAGGTGATTCTTAAAATGCATGATAACAGAGTTCAAATGCTATAGGTTACATCTGACTGAAAAGTGTTTGACTGTGTGAATCACTGGTTTTTCCAGAGCTCTGTGAGGGTCACAGACCTGGGTAAGGGAACACTGCAGTCCACTGGTGAGATGTTTACAGCTCAGCAACAGTGTCAGGGGTTTGAATCTGTGGCTGAATGGGCCAGATACCAAACCCCATTCTTTTCACTTACCTACTGATTCCTAGGATTCTTAAAAAGGGAAATCTGACATTTAGCCTTCTCAAACAGAAATGAAAAAAATCAGCACTTTTAAGATATTGAGTAAAAAGCTTGTTTTTGCACAAGTCATGGGTGAGTTATGTTGGTATGATTTTGTTGAAATGATGCAAAATCCTAGTGGCCTGACTGTATTTTTTCTTATTGTGTCATCTGATAGCACTCATGTCCAGGAATGCTCTGAGTATGAAACATCAGTTGTGCTTTGGCATTAACTACATGGCTTCCTTCAGTCACAAATGAGTAAATATGAGCATGGATAGTGTACTCTTGGGGCCCTAAGGAGCATTTCTGTTCCTGCCTATAGAGACCTAAACCTGAGAGATGTCCTGGCATTTGAACTTTGTGTGAGAGATGCTGCTCAGATTTTTCCCTCTCTCTGTTCTGTCTCTCCCTCCGTTGCAATCTCTTGGCCTGGCCCGATCTGTGCCACTGCTCTAGAACAGTGATGTTGTCAGTCATTGACAAGCTAAGAAGATGGTCAATCTGACCTAGTCTTCTGATTGTCCACTCAAGTCTGGGTGATCAGTGGAGAACAGCAGTCCATGGTAACTAAGGAGTCACTTTCTAAGATTCCCAGTCTGGCCCTGGCGATGTGTGCTAGTCGGTTCTATAGCATTTTATTGAACTAGATACATATGCAGTATGTTTGTGTATGTGGCCAGTATATGCATGGGTTAGAATTTTAAAGGATCTATGTGTGTATGTGAGTGTGTGCGTCACTGTCAATGTGACATCAGGTATGTGACATACCAGCTTGAGGTCCATGTGTGTGCATATGTGTACATTTAAGTGAACAGGTCCTGTGAACAGTGCTGGTGTCTTGAAAGAAGTTGTGGTGTGTCAGTCAGTGTATCATGCACTATATGACACATCTGCCTGATATGTTCCTGTACTATATGTCTGTGAATGTGTATGTCTAAGACACATTTGCTTTATGTTTGTGTGCATGTATGCGTGTCCTTTGTCAGTGTGGACATCCTATATGTGACCATCTGTGTGGTGTGTGTGTGTTTGTGTGCATGCGCATGTCTGTCACCACCAGTGTGACATCTGTTTTGCAACACATCTGCTTGCTTGATGTCCTGGCATAATGTGCTCATTGTGTGTCCTCACTGTGTATTAGCCATGCGTAGTGTAGCACAGTGTATGAGACGAGACAGGTGATGCCATATAGAACTACCAGAACTTACTCAGTTGGTACCTGAAAGTCCCCTAGCTTGAAAACACCTCCAGTGTTCTGTGCATGTACCTGTAGTGTCTGGAGTGTGTGAGAGCGAGTGGGGCAGAAGAAAGTATTGTAAATTTGACACATAGTTCATGTTGTCATTATAATATATGATATTATACACAAATAGAATAAAGTCCGAACAATCTTTTCCTCGTAGGTTTTGTTTTTGTCTGTGTGTCTGTCTATCTCTGTGTATGTGTTTATGACTACGATACACAAAACGAGAGAAATTTTAGCCATACATGACATATGGAACATGAACAAGATATAGTGGATCATACAAAGGACACAGACCAGAAATATGTAAGACAGGAGACAGATATAGTTAACTATTAGGCTGCCGGGGGACATGTCCATTAATTTGAAGATTTAGATAACATCACTGCAAACCCCAAAATCCAGTGACTCATCCTTGGCACCACGAAAACAAATACTCACTAACCGTAAGAATGTAGGCCTTTAGACTCCTGGAAAAATCATTGACTTTAACGCAAGTGCAATAACAGAATAGGTGTTTAAAAAACCATGGCAGGGAAAGGGTCAAAGAGTGAAACTAGGCTATTGATTCAGGTTGCTTTTTTTTTAAAATTGAATTAATCTACATCCTCTTTGTTTTGTGTAAGTTGAAATTAGACTTCGGATGTGTTTTTTATCTCTAGTTTACTGTTTAGTCTTATCCCGGGACAATGAAAGAACAGCAGGAGAGACAGGGTTAGCTTTGTAAGTAAGGCAGGCAGACTTGAAAAAAAAAAGGAAGAAAGAAAGAAAACAGTATACTAAGCATCTCCACTGACTTCTCAACAACAGATTACAAGAGATTTATGCGACACATGATAGATACAGCCAAAAATCTCATTCATGATACGTGTACAAACAAAGAAATATCGGGAGGGGGCGTGTAATAGGCGAACTCGAGTGTGTGAGAGCGAGTGGGGCAGAGATCTGTTGGGACATGGTTATTAAATACATATAATAGCTGTTTAAAGAACGGGGATTATATAAGTTTATATTCGCAGTGTATGATATATCTTATATGTAAAAATGTACACATAAAAAAACTATAGACTACTAGAAATGTCTGGGTCATTCCTGACACATATGTGAAATATATGTGATATACAGTAAAAACATATGTTAGTTATCCATGATACATGCAGCCAGAAATAATGTGAGGTAAGACATGATATATACAACGAGAAGTATTTGAGACATAGATAATGAACAATTAATTGTTTTGTGAGTTATATCGAGATAACGGACAGCGAAGAACAAATGATTCATACAGAACTTAAAACAGATCTCGAGAAATTAATGATTTATACAGTACCTAAAACAGAACTCGAGAAATAAATGATTTGTACAGTGCCTAAAACAGAAATCGAGAAATAAATGATTTATACAGTGCCTAAAACAGAAATCGAGAAATAAATGATTTATACAGTATCTAAAACAGACATCGAGAAAAATGTGACTTCTGGTGTGATACATGCAACTGATTAACCAGCAATAAGTGAGAACAGTCACAACTTGATTCTTTGCTATTAGATACGTTCGAGTGAAATGATGTGTACACACAGCAGTTTGTAGGACACGCTATGGTACAGAAACCCAGAGGCAGATCATTTCTAAAACCTGATACATATCGAGAAATATGTCACATATGGCATGATACATGCAATTACCTGCCGATATTTGAGTTACAACTTGACAATCAGAAATATTTCACTCAAATATGATTTACAGTCATATTCAGCTATAATTTTATGTGATTTAGAACATGGTGTTTTTGATATAAAAAACAAAAAAAAAAAAAAGAAAATATTTCATATACCCCGAGAATAGAGTGAGAAATCAGTAAGTCATTTTTTTCAGCCAGCTAGGTTGCTTCCCTAGAGGTGTTGGACAAACATTTTAAAGAGGCGAGAAAATCACTTTTTCTCTCTCTCTCTCTCTTTTTTTCCAGGTGCAAAAAAATATGACAAAAAAAATCACGACTAAAATAATATAATAATAACAATCATATGATGAAGTTTTCAAAATTTTCTGTTACTTATATTTCACATATAACAAGCGAAAACGTGATTTTTGCCTTGTTTGCAATGCTTTTCCCCACACCTGTTGTACTTGGCAAAAGGAAGTAATTTGTCAGAAGTACAGAGCATGGAAAGTGTATCTGTGAGATGTGGGCAGGTGAGCAGAGAGAACGGGCATGAAACATTACTAGGCGGAGTAAGCTGGTTTGTGTGTGACACAACAGAGCCACAAACATGTGGCATATGTAATTCTAACAATAACATAGCATGGCATATTACGTGGAACATACCTGAGACAGGAGACATGCACGAGACACCAGAAATTTATGTGATAATCTTATCATTGATAATCTTATCAATTAACGAGGTGGGGAAAATGTAGGCTTATTAATAGTATTATGGTTTTAAGCCGATTTGTGTGTGTGTGTGTGTGTGTGTGTGTGTGTGTTTAATTTTACCTATTTGTTCATTTTGTGCTATCGCCGTGTCTCACAATGTATTTACAAGGTAGCTTTGTGCTGCCATGATTTTGTTATTTTAAAAGGAAAAAGAAACAGAGAGAAAGAAAGAGAAGAGAGAAAGAAAGACAGGAAAAAAGAGAAAAAAGATTAGCACCCCTCCCCCCCCCGAACTAAAATTGAATACGTCCAATGCCGTTTCACAGGTCCCAAAACATAGAAGCGATGTAATAAAAAACTACAAAACTCTGGTTTTCTCAATTAAAACTTGTATCGGACTGCTTTGTTATTAGTCATGTATAACCGTTTGCGCTTTCATATCTCAGATACTATAATGAAATGTCTTGCTCTAGCTGTTTTTGTTGCTGCTGTTGTTTGTGTTGTTGTTGTTGTTGCTGCTGCTGTTGCTGTTCTTGTTGCTGCTGTTGTTAGGATTGTTGTTCTTATTGCTCCTGTTGTTAGTGTTGTTGTTGTTCTTGTTGCTACTGCTGCTATTGTTGTTGTTCAAGTTGCTGTTGTTTTTGTTGCTGATATGTAGGTGTTGTTTTTGTTACTGGTGTTGCTCTTGTTGTTGTTGTTGTTGTTGTTATTGTAACTGTTCTTGTTGTTGTTGTTCCTGCTGCTGTCGATGTTGTTGTTATTACTGTTGCTGCTGTTACAGCAATAGTAGTAGTAGTTGTTGTTGTTACTGCTGCTCATAAAATAGTAGCAGTAGTTGTTTTTATTATTGCTCTTGTTGTTATCTTCTTTCTTTTTCTCCGTTTTTCCTCTCCTCGATCATGACGTTATTGCCGTTGCAGTTGTCAAAGCAAAAACCAAAGTGTTGATTTGTATCTATATTTGAGCTTTCGTCTTACAATTTTTCATAGAACACGCCTGAGACATGAGACAGGAGACTTCAGACATATTATGATATGAAATAAATACAGCTATAAAAAATCTGGTTAATGTCCTGCGATAGTGCCGAAGTCGTTACAAAAACCTGTTTATACTATAGCATAAGTCATTTTAAGAGGTATACCATTATGATACTATTTAATTCATAATAATATTATCTTATATTCTGATTATTAGTGACACTATCTGATAGCTGCCATGCTCAGGAATGCCAATAAACATCAATTGTAGTTTGACATAAGTCTGACTATAATGAATTGGGTTACCGTAGGTGTTGTTGTTGTTATTGTTGTTGTTGATGTTGCAGTAGTAGTTGTTGTTGGTATTATTGCTGCTCATGCCGTAGTAGTGGTTGGTAAAAAGCAGTAGTAGTAGTAGTAGCAGTAGTAGTAGTAGTAGCGCAGTAGTAGTAGTAGTAGTAGCCGTAGTAGTAGTAGTAGTAGTAGTAGCCGTAGTAGTAGTAGTAGTAGTAGTAATAGTAGTAGTAGTAGTAGCAGTAGTGTAGTAGTAGTATTAATAGTGGTAGAAGTAGTAGTAGTAGTAGTAGCCTAGTAGTAGTAGTAATAGCAGTAGAAGTAGTAGTAGTAGTAGTAGTAGTAGTTGTAGTAGTTGTTGTTGTTATTGTTGTTCTTGTTGTTGTTGTTGTTGTTGTTGTTGTTGTTTGGCATAAGTCTGACGTATCATTATCGTACTGTAGTGACGATCTGTGGAAAACATTCATATGCTTTGTCAGACTGAGGCCATGAGACATTAGACAAAGACAAGAGGTGACAAGCAAAGGAGAGGGAGATATGTACCCCCCTAGCATTATGTATGTATCAAGCTCCAAAAGTTATTTATCACACAAACTCGCCTTTCCTGGTGGTCACATCACATCAGCAGAGACAGGTAGTCAAGTCTGAGCAAGTCTAACCCTGACTTGTTTTGATGCATCTTTAACTCTTATTAATGTCAACAGAAATTGCTAGAGTTCTAGAATGACACTTAATAAAAATGAGACGCGACACGATGAAATCAGGCGTTCGTCAAACTGAGGCGTCCGGAGAAGTCATGTGTTTTTCAACAGTGAATGAATTTTTAAGGCAATTTTTTACTTCACAAAAGCCTTCTATATCAATCTAAAAAATACATTTCAGAGTCAAATTTGCTGAAATAGACTGAGTAAATGTACTTTAGTGACATAGCCTGATATTCATTAATAAGGATCAACAAAAGTGATCGGCCATTTTTTTTTACTAAATTCAGCTGCAGAAAGGTCGTCCCGGTCGTCTTTAATTGCCAATATTTCGACTTCTACTTTAAAGCAGAATAAAGATTTTTTCACTCACAGAAAGGGAGATGAATAATCTTCACAGTGATACTAATAACTCCATATGCTCAAAATTTGACGAGAGCCTGATTTCATAGTGTCGTATCTCAAATATCCATCCAAGAATAGGTCATTTAAAAAAATTGTGCAGACAAGATAGATCTCGTTGTGAGTTTGGCGTCACAATAAATGGGTTTTATGTGGAGATTGATTAAAAAAAGTAAAGAATGATGGCGCCTGTAGGGTTAATTCCCGGTCCGACTGAAGGACAACGTCATGACTACCAAGTGTTTGTTCCCAGTGGTCTGGGATGTTTCTCCACATAAACTCCATCATTGCCCCCCCCCCCCCCACTCCTCCATTCCCCTCCCAACCGACGTCCAGATCAACACAATATCACAATCTCTATTCCGGTTACAGTTTTGTTTAGCTTTTCAACCTCTATCGTGGTGGTTATCTGAGATGTAATCTGTTCCTCGCTTATTCTCCTACGCCACGTTTTATTTGGTGTCTCTTCGGTAATATTATATCTTTCTTGTAAATATACAAATTAAGGAGTCAAACCTATAGATCTAAACTAAAGTTCAAATTACATTTTCTCAAGTGATAAAGCCGAAGATAGATTAGCTTGGCATAGCTCTATTTCTATTGATCAAAACAAATGGGGATTGTTTTTGATCAACCTTGTGACTTCCCTTTGTTAGATATAAAAGGTTTGGAAAAAGCAGCACACGCACACGTGGTTCGGCGTCTGCTTCAGAGGGTGAAAACAACTCACGTCGGTGAGGTTGCGGGTTCTGCACGACTCGCGGGTCC